>VZSC01000264.1:98292-158348 GCA_013398225.1 Steatornis caripensis | reverse complement strand
TCAAGAAGATGGGGCCAGACTCTTTTCAGTGGTGCCCAGCAACAGGACAAGGGGCAACAGGCACAAACTGGAGCACAGGCAGATCCACCTGAACATGAGGAAGAACTTCTTTACTGTGAGGGTGACAGAGCCCTGGCATGGGCTGCCCAGGGAGGCTGTGGAGTCTTCTTCTCTGGAGAGATTCAAAACCCACCTGGACGCGTTCCTGTGCACCCTGCTCTGGGGGCACCTGCTTTGGCAGGGGGGTTGGGCTGGGTGATCTCCACAGGACCCTTCCAGCCTCTACCATTCTGTGATTCTGTGATCCTTTCCACTTCCATTACAGAAAGGTATCTTTGTTCTCTTCTGTGGTTTTCCACAGGCTGGGAGATTGCTTACCCTGTGTATTTAAAAAACTTGTACACAGAAACACACATACAAGTATGGTATGGTGCTTAACCATTAGCTCTCCTCAGACCCCCACTAAGCAGATCCATCTTTGCTTTCAACCAGTTTTTTAGACTCTTACTTCTACAGCGACTCAGCTACATTTGAGGTGGTGAAACACCACTTTAATAGACTATAATTGGTCTTTTAAACAGCTCTTAGCTACAGTTCCTCTGGCTTTTTTTTTTCCTTTGTCAAAAGTGTTTATGTGATAAAACTCGTGAGAATACAAAAAAAAAAAAAGTACAACCTGAAAATCCATGCAAAAGATGCCAATGAGCTCTGACCTTGCAGCTATGGCCCAAGGGTTAAGGCAGATGAAGATATCATGTGACAGTGTATTTCTTATCACCCTGCGGCACAATGCTTGTCTTCGAGCATCTGTCTCTAGACAGTTGAGTAACACAAGGCAATGAGGTATCTGCAGGATCCACGACTCTCCAAGTGAAACTGGAATCCCTCTGCTTCCAGCCTTCCTGGGCTTTATCAGGCCAGGCATTATGAGTTTTCCTTTGCACTGCATGTTACATAGTTCAATACACGATTACAACTGTACTTCTAAGTGACAGGTTAAATTGAGTTCATTATTTTGTGTAAAAACCAAATTATTATTTTATGTTCCCTCCTGGTTTCCCCGTAGGCACGTATAAAAATCTTTCTCCTCTTTTAAGGGCTTCTCTGACCCTCAGTAAGAGATTATGTTTTGCAAATCAATTTTTCAGCTAGGATAATGCAGCTGAAGTTATCCCAGTTAATTTAGCCAGTGCACCTTGTGCCACGTAGTCTGGCATCAAACTGTGACTGGAGGGAGCTAGGAGGAGGGGAGGGCAGTTGAGAAGGGAACTGCTGTTTGGGGGGAGCGATGGTAGTTACAACTGTATGTGACCAGCCAGCACAGGCTCAGGATGCTGCTGCAATGTGATTGTTCCCTCATGGATAGACAAAGAACAAAGTGTACCAGTGATACAGTCTGTGATGCAGTAGCATCGGCCTTGGGAGAAACAACGCTCACAAAAAGCACTCATGGTATAAAAGTTGAATTAGGTTTCAGTCCCCAAACAGTGGCCTAGCCAGTGTGCAAAGGTAGCATTGAAAGCAGTTTAGGGTTAGTAGCAAGACAAATCATTCTGACTCAAGCAAGTTCATAGAGAGCAAGACTGACACTCATCCCTCATGCAGATGTACACCCATGCCACTTTTGTTCACAGCCAGTTCTGTTATTCAGTAGGTATTCAGACAATTCATGGTGCAAGGTGCAAATTGCTTAAATAAAGATCTCACAAAAGTTGCCCAACATGAAGCCTGAGGGGCAAAATTCTAAACCCTGACCAAAAAAAAAAAATATTACTCTTGTAACTTTCTGTTCTTATATGAGAATCAGTTGGTACATTTTTTTCTGATTTTAAAATAATCTGGATGGAAACAATGCCCATTTAAGTTAATAATAAAGGTGAAATGGAAGATGCGACTTGTATACAGAGTCTTCAATGAAAGCCATGTGATGACATAAGTTACATTTTAGAAGACAAGTCCTGCTTCTTCTACCCTAGAGAGTTCATAAACCTGTGCACAGTAGTTAGGAAATGAAGATGATGAAGATCAGGTTGGCCCAAATTATATATTGCATAATTTGCCTGTTATTAGCTGACTCCTTTTATAACTACTGCTATGATAAATATCACAGTTCTACCAGTTTTATATGGTTTAACTGTGGGGGTTTTGTAATTATGAAGACCCAGTTTTAAAATATTTTGAAAAGAAAAAGAGCTGACCTTTCAGCATAGGAGTGACTTCACTGCAAATTGGCTCTTGCTTAAAGCCAGACATACATGTATGTGACCTGCTGAACCAGCATTAAAAAAAGGTTATTTGCAGTCTGCAAGACAAAATAAAGCAATTATATATTACCTGTGATGATTATTAATTAAAATAAACTGAATCAGTTGATTCAATAAAAAAATAACATTTTCAAACCTGCTCCTGCCCCACCCAAAAAATACTTCTTTGTAATTATTTTTTAATGTGAAACATTACTGCAGAGTATTTTCAAGCAGAGGCTGATGCTGTCTGTCCCACACTAAAACAACTGAGACATTTTGCAAAGACTGCACAAACTTCAAGTTCATGATTTTGCAAATTTCTTGCACTACTCTCTTTCTGTCTTAGAGGAGGAAATTCAAGATGTATCTTAAATTTACGAAGCCTCCTGTAAATGTCACCCTGTTCTATAAAGTGTTGCTACATTTTCTTAAAATGATTACAGCTATCAATTTACAGCTAGGAAAAATTATGCTAGGAGCTAGGGATAGGAGAAACACTTTGTAAACGAGTGTGGTTAATACATAAACCATAAAACACTGTGTTTATATCAGGCCTGATTCTAAACTGGTAAGTCACCTGGGCTGCAATTGCTCTGCTGCAGGTAGTGAATTCAGTTTTTTAATGAGGTTTTTATCCAAGTTTTCTAAGGAAACGAGGCTTATGTATTCACACAAACTACCCAGTCTCAGTAATGCCTTTTGAAGGTGTTGGCCAATCCACAAAACTTGACAGAAGTTTCAAAGATATATAAATTCACCCAGTATTTCATGGAAACGGGCAGGCTAGTGAAGGAGACACATTAGCGCAAATTACTGCAAGGTATTATTAGACACCAGAGAAACCACACAAAAAAAAAGATGGCTCAGAGAAAACAATTGTTCCTCTGTTTAGTAGCTCAAATAACCACTTGTTTGTGTCTCTCCACAATTCCTTTTTTTTTTTTCAGAGAGCAGAAACATTCCCTAACATCCTTGTACGTGCCTGCCTTTGAAAAGTCATTACTGTGCTCCACCAACATATCAAAGTTTCTCATTGTTTCTCTTAGAGCGAGAAGCAAATTAAATTATTCCCATTAGACTGGGGGAGTTGGGTAAATGCTAGGATGACACAAGCTACCCTTCTCACTAGACCACTTCCCTCCTGCTTTACAGACCCACTCCACTCCTTTCCTTGGGCTTGCCGAGTCCCCCTGGGCAGAGCAGTGTAATTGTCCAGCATGGATTAAGGTATGAAATCCTGGTTTAAAAAACAAAATAAATAAATTAGGCCTTATTCCAACACCCTTTGAGCTAAAAAGGCCTTGAGTAAGGCATGACAGAGTTTAGGCACCTGACACGCTGAAGTCAAGATTATCATAATGATGGGAATCTTCTCAAGTGGTGTTTACCCCAGTGCGAGCTTGTAAGTGTGATGAGCTCTTAACAACAGGTAAACTAACATAAGAGTTCGACAGCATATGATCACAGAAGAGGATTGTGTATCTGCTTTAGTCAGGCCGTGAAGAACAACCAACAGGTTCAAGGTCATCAACCCTTAATATCGTTTAATGTTGCCTCAGCACAAGCTTGAGATCCTTTGTCCAGTTTCTCCAGTTGCCACTTGGATTTTCTAGTATTGCTTTTACTTATTAACTCTTTTGGACAAGATGCTTCTCATTATGTTTGGTGAGGTGTCTATGTTTATATAGTGAGATGTTGATCCCTGACTGGGAGAGAGACTGCTCACCAGATAATAATAACGGCAACAGCAAAAATAACTCTTGCCCTGCAATATCCTTCTTGAAAACAAAACACAGTATTTATAGGAAAGAGGGAATTATAAGACAGGGATCGTGAAAGACCAGAGGAAAGAGGTTAAGAGAGACCACAGTAGAAGGCTGTGAGGTTGATGCAGCAAACCAGATGAAGTCAGGTATTCTCTTGCTTCAGGCAGAAGGCTGTCAGGAGTTGGGACTCACAGGACAGCAGCCACTTCATGTAGAGGCATCAAAAGAACTTCTTGTCGCCCTGGTCAGTCCAGGAGAAAACAGTGTACAAAAGTGTTCCTCTGTAACTTACTAATGTTTATGAGATGCTGCCACAGAAACGGGTGGACACATGCTGTAGACAGGACACCTTTCGGATCTGCCACCCAGAGACAAGTAACAGGCAAGAAGCTCTTCGCTAGAACGAAAGGAGCTTCTCAAAAGTGTAATCCCTTCACAGTCTCAATGAAGAGAAAGAAGGTTCTGAAATGAAAACCTCTTTTTGTTCTGCTGCCTGTGCTCAATCACATAAATTTACGCAGTGCTTAAGTATCAATCCAAGGAGGACCACAAAAACCTTGGAAAGATGGTACTAAAAGAAAATGCCTGTAGCCAGAGAGTCGGTCTTTTGTTTGAGTCCTGTCAGGGAAAACTCAGCTTTCGCTCTCCTTTCACTGATACAAGCTTGAAAAACCTATCCAGCCATGCACGTTACCAGGAGTTGAAATGTAAGTGTGTCTGAGTGCTTAAAGTACACAGGTCTGTAGGTGCTCCCCTAACCTACATGGGAGGGTAGAAGAGTAAAAGATTCAAAAAAGCTTTAAAGTAGGACAGCACTAGTTGCCTGCAAAACAAGACTGACTACTAGTCAAGAATGGAATTCAGTTTTTAGCAAAAAGTTACTGAGTGGCTGAAATTTGGGTTAGCAGAACTGCTGTGGCCTAAATATAGGGTACATCCCCAGACCAAAGAAAGGTACAGCCCTTCATTTCTGTAAAGAGCTCCTTTATCTGAAGAGAAGGTTGGCTTTCATAAGGCTGCTTGTGTAAAATAAGACTGCTCTGGTGTAAGAGTGGAGACCCACGCTCAGTCCTGCAGTTATCACTGTTCAGATAAGCAGAGCTCTGCCAGCCCATGGATATGTGAGAGAGGATAATTCACATGAATAGCGTTGCAGGCTCAGCTTCCAGGGCTGTTCTCTTTGGGTTGTCATGAATTGATGATGCTTAGCAGCAGTTTTGTAAAATGAAGTTAACAGAGATTTTTTTTTAAAAAAGTGATGTTGCAATTTCCCCCTTGGACAAATTTAACAGACTAAGAAATATTTCTTAGTGAGACAGTATAATTTATCGCAAGAATTGTGTTACAGATGAAAAGTCAAGACCATAGCTTTGTACAAGGCACTTGAACTAGTAAAGTAACAAAATTTGCAAAAAACATGGTTTTACCCTTTTTGTTAAGGAGCACAAATTCAAGGTTGAAACTTAGCTTGCGCTCAGTTGTACATGTATATATATAGCATTTTGAGGAATTTCGTCAAGGTATAAAATCAGGCTGGAGAAAAGACTAAAAGGAATGTAAGAGTCTCATATTTTCCAGACACTTGTACCTGGTTCAATAGTCTTATAATTAGCACACTTACTTAACAAAAATAATCTTACCAGGTTCCCATCACTTTCATCTCAGTTTTTAACTATTGTGATATTCATCTGGGCTGTTACAGGACACGCCAAAGAAAAAGCAGGAGTACAATAGTTTTCTTTGTGTTGCTCTCTCTTAATCTGCAAAACAGATGCAGTGAGTGCGCTAGCCACTCCAGATTGCTTTCAGCAAAAAACATAACTTTGGCAGGTTAGTACTAGTTAAGGGGCATATGGTTTGCTATTCTCTGTGGAAAGATAGCCATAAGTCAGCCAGAAAATTCAGATTCTTATAATTAACAACAGACAAACATTTGGCTAAAAATTCATGAGGGTTTTTTTGTTTGTTTGTTTATTTGTTTGTTTTGGGGGTTTTTTGCATTGCTTTCTAACCATTTATCCTTCTCTCTTTTTTTTTTTTGGAAAAAAATGAAGAAAACCCACACAGCTATGTGATTGATGGAGTAAATTATGTTGCAATTATCGTAACGATATCCTTGTTATTGTTTCAGAAAAATGTTTGTTTTTTACTACCACCCTCCTCTGATTTGACATGAATTTAAAGATGAAATGAAATAAATCTAGATTATTATAAATCATAATTTGGGGACAGTCTTTTTTGAGTGAAGCCAAGCTGGCTTGTACTTTGAAAACCAATCAGCAAGAGAGAATAAAATACTTGACTAGCTTGATATGAAGAAGCTGACTTTAGAGGACAGGCCAACTACTGAACTTGCATATACTTCCATTAGGTTTCAGGGCAATCATGTACGTGCTTCAAGAGCAGAGTCTGGCATATTGCATTAGGCATATTAGAGAAATTATGAAGCTTTAAAACTTCACGCTGAGAGGGACAAAGCACATCCCTAGCAAGAAAAACACGACATTTCCTGACCGATATGATTGTGGCATCTAGGACTCTGCTTCAGAAAAGCACTTGTGCATATGCCATTTTTCTAAGCTGCTGCGTAAGTCCAAGCAGAGGTTCAGCAAGGCCCTTGAGCATACACTCAACTCAACAGGCTTGCTCGTAAGCCTGGCAGAGGCAGGGCACAGACTCTCTGGAAGGCACAGAGGACTCAGACTCACTTCTCACTTGTACCACTGCATCTTCTCTCCAATCAGCAAACACCAGTCTGCAGCAGAAGAGGGATTTCATCATGGGGGAACCTGTGTCTCCATGTGCCAGCAGCAGCTTCCTGACTTTTTTGGAGCCATGAGATTTCTTTTGCTGAGGTCCCATCAAGCCTCATAAGCTTCAAGAGTGGTCTGCACCTAGAGACCTGAGGTAGATGCTGAGGTTCACAACAGGGACCTGCTAACCTAGGCCTGGAAATTTCTGCTTGCAGGAAGCCTGTAGATTTAACAAGCTGTCCTCAGCTTCTGCCTGCACTACAGAGACACCCAGCTGGGCATTAACTGCTCAAGGCCTCCCAGTATGGTAAGCAAAAGTGAATGTTGTATCAGCAGGAATGGGGAGTTACTTGTTCAAGAGAGCTAGAAGGACCTACATCTTTCCTGCAGAAGAGGGTGGGCAAGCTCTCAGGCTGTAAGCATGACTCAGAGCCGATCAGACTGGTAAGGACAGGAGAGTCTTGCACCTCCAAGCCAGCTCTTGCTGCTGCCAAGGGGATGAGATCCAACATTGCCAGGGGAGGTGTTGGGGGTCTTCTCCCTCCCTCCCTCTTCTGCCCTCCAGCAGGAACCACTACTCAACATAATCCAGCTCCTACCTCACCTCCTCAGGGCTCTGGCACAGGCATAGACAGCAGAGTAATAGTCACTTTGCTGCTTCTCCACCCATCTGGCACCCCAAGTGACTGCCTACCTCGCTTACTAAATTAACCCTCATGCAGCTCTGCGCTGGCGCTGCTGCAGCCCTCTGGTGCTCAGGCAAGTGCCCCAGTGCCTGCTTACCACCCACTGTGGCCACCTGCTGCAAGCCATCCTCCAATGTCACACCAGGGCCCACAACAGGTTTAAGACAGAGTCTTTCTCCAGGAAAGCGTCTGGAGAGGACAGTGATCTTGGGGTCCTCAAAGAACCTGTACAACTTTGCGAAACACTCAATCTTCTCTTTCTCTCCCAGCTGGACTTCAGCAGCAGCTATTTCTTTTTAGGGGAAGCCACTTCCAGTCCCACAAGGCTGGCACCGAATGAAATTTCCACTGCACATCAGCAACAATGTGCAGCCGAGTTTCTCCTTTTTTTTTGCAAGCCATGTGCATCCTGTACCCTTGCATACAGACTATTAAAACAGGAATTGACTGCCACTGAAGCCTCAGAGTTCTGCCACTGTGATGATGATCATTATTATTAACAAAAATAAGCATCTTTCACAGGCTTTTCTACTCAGAACATTTTAATGATTAATAAAGATTTGGTGCAGTAGTGTACTTAAAAAAACAGTAGAAAACTTGGAACATGGACGAAGCTAAGAACAACCCGTACTATCTAGTCCAACACCCTGCACTGGGCAGTGTCCAACAGCATACATCTAGGGAGAACTACCAGAACAAGAGAAGCATATATCATACCTCGTTGATATGCTCTTCCAGTCTCCAGCAATCAACACCTCCTGAGCTAAAGACAGAGGGTTAGGTGGTTTGGCTTTTTATTTATCATGGTCATCAGTGAGTTTTTATTTCACTAATTTCCCTCATCACTTCCTGAGGCCCACGAAGGCTGGGAAGACTTGTGGTGGCAGGTATTCTCCATTGCTGCTCATTATCATCCACGTGACCTGTTCTCAAACTTCAGCTCCCACTGTAAGCTGTAGGGTAGACACTTTCTCTTGCTAGGATTCCATAGAGACCTGAGTGTCCCATGAATCAGAACAAACTGTCTAGTCCAGTATCCTTCTTGCTCAAGGGAGAGTTCTTATGGAGGAGCAGCCTAGCAGCAATTTTCCACCAATTTGCCATGTCGTCCCAACTCAACAAGCATGGGGAACTTTGTTCACGTAGCACCTAACAGCTGAAAATATTTTCAGGGGAAAATGAACCAGCCTGCTCCTGATTCCAGGACTGAACATCTCAGAAACCGGAACAAATCTGCCTTCATCCCCCCATCTTTACACCCTAGATGAGTAAATAAGGAATGATAGATAATGAATAGCCAATGTATAATTTGTGCACAGATACCCTTGCTTACATACTATTTAATAGAATATTTAACATAATATTTAATATCATCATTGATTACATATATAGTGGGATTGAGTGCACCCTTAGCAAGTTTTCAGATGACAACAAGCTGAGTGGTGTAGTTGATACCCTAGAGGGAAAGAATGCCATCCCGAGGGACTCTGACAGGATTGAGGAGTGGGCCAGTGTGAACCTCATGAAGTTCAACGAGTCCAAATGCAAGGTCCTGCCCTTCGGTCAGGGCAACTCCCAGTATCAATACAGGCTGGGGGATGAATGAATTGAGAGCAGCCCTGTGGAGAAGGACTTGGAGATACCGGTGGCCAAAAAATTGGACATGAGTCAGCAATGTGCGCTTGCAGCCCAGAAACTCTCCAGCCAGTCATATCCTGGGCTGCATAAAAAGAAGCATGGGCCTCAAGGGATGTGGTTTTTGCCCTCTGCTCCACCCCATGAGACCTAACCTGGAGTACTGCATCCAGCTCTGGAGTCCTCAGCACAGGAAAGACACAGACCTGTTAGACCGGGTCCAGAGAAGGGCCACAAAAATGAGGGCCTCCCATTTGGGAAGGCTGGAGAACATCTCCTAGGAAGAGAGGCTGAGAGAGTTGGGGTTATTCAGCCCGGAGAAGAAAAGGCTCCAGGGAGACCTTATTATGGCCTTTTAATATACAAAGGGGGGTTGTAAGAAAGACGGAGAGAGTCTTTTTACCAAGGCCTGTAGTGGCAGGACAAGGGGCAATGGTTTTAAACCGAAAGAAGGTAGATTTAGATTGAACATAAGGCATAATTTTTTTACTATGAGGGAGGTGATACACTGGAACAGGTTGCTCAAAGATATGAGCGCCCCATCATTGGAACTGTTCAAGGTCACGCTGGATGGGACTTTGAGCAACCTGATCTAGTGAAATATGTCGCCTGCCCATGGCAGGGGGATTGGACTAGATGATCTCTGAAGGTCCCTTCCAACCCAAACCATTCTGTAAGTCTATGCATGAAAAAGGGAAAAGCCATCCCAAAAAGCAGTGTCTCCCTGCGATTGCCACAAAAAGTGAACACAAAGGGTTGTGAATATGACCAAGATAAGCAACGGGGAGGGATGTTGGCAGCACTGACCTGCTTTTCTTACCGTTGGACAAGGACAAATCAGGCATTCCCTCCCTACCTGCCCAGTCTTACATTTGCTTCAGTTCATCCCTTTCCCACAAGAGGGTGATGGTCCTCCCTCTCCGGGCAGTAGCAAACAAATGACTCCCAGGGAAGTGAAAAGACCAGGTGGAGCAGTTAGAAAGCTCCAGAGCATGCAATGTGCTATAAACCACGGCTATGAAGGTTTCTTCACGCTCCAGTTACCTGGCAAACAAAAACTGTAACTGCTTTATCACAGCCTATTGACAGGCTCCTGTTAAAAAAGCCAGTATTTAGCAGTCCAAGGATGGAGCTGGACCCATGATAACATCCCTTCCGTCCTGAAAACTTCAGGTCTTGCTGGCAGTTGCCTGGCTGCACTGTCCCTCTTCCTCCTGTCCGACCTCGTCTTCCTCCCATGCCAGCACAGCCTCCCGGTGTGCCAGAACTGGCGTTACAAACCTACACAAAAAATGATTCGGTAAAACAGTCAGACAGCATAGACTCTCAGTGCCTTGTTGCATGTGGATACCAAACATTATTCACATTCTCAGTAGTTCATTAAGAGAAATGCCAAATCAAGACATTGTTGGGTTTTTTCAGTTTGTCTTCTTCCAAATACCTAATAATAAAATATTAGTTATATCAGAAATGATTCACAGGGACACTGGGCTTTGAAGAGGAGAGAGGCACAGTTAACACACAGCAGAAAATGCTGCCTGCATGATTTGTTAGCTCTGGAAGGAAAAAACAGCAGCTAACACAGTGGAGCCCTGGTCCCAGCCTAGGGCTCCAGGGCACGCCTGTAATACTCCTAATAAATAATCTTGAACATATTGCTGAACTCAAATTCAGGTCCCAGGAGCTCTCCCAAGCTCTCCTTCTACAGCAACCTTACAGTCCCCATAACAACCTGGCTAGCTCAGCTATCCCTGTCTTTCTCCACAGTCCTGTTTCCCACCGCTCTGTAACAAAACACTCAGCCTTATGCCCTAAATCCCTATCCCTCTTCTGCTATTTCTGCTTACATTCCTTTCTCAAGCACTCCCCTCTGTCCCTTCTGCCCATCCTCACACTGACCCGTTTGTGCTAGGACTGGGGTGATGAGCAAAGTGCACCTTCAAGGTGCCTGGCTAGGGTACCTAGCACATCTGCTCCCAAGGCCTAGGCTTGAGATTATTAATAAATTTTTTCCCCAGAAAGCAGCAATCTGGGGTTTCTTCCATTCCTCTGTCCCAGCAAAGGCTGTCCCCTTCTCAGTATGACTTCGGTGCTTTTACTGTATCCAACCTCTACTGCTGCAGAAATCAGGAATGTTGATGGTCCACTTGGCCAGACCTGATGCTGTTCGGTCACATACTGTGCTGTGAAAGCTTTTGGCACAGGTTTGTTACAGGTAGAAGTTTTCAAACTGTAGTTTCCTGACCCGCTGAGAAGTTTGTCTTTGGACAGAAGCATTCTTCCCTACCTTTAAGGGGATCCGCAAAAAGACATTTTACGCTCCCTGTGCAACACTTGCAAATCAGCAAGTCAGCACATCAGCTGAGAAGTTGTAGGGGTCTACAACCTGGAAGAACTTGAAAACGCCAGCACAGGAGGTTGGGGCAGCTTGTGCCCAGGGTTGTTGGTAAATGGTGGGAGAGACTGCTTCTGAAATAACGTGTTGCATGGTTGCCTGACGTATCTATAACAGCTTTCTATTTCTTCTAAGCTTCCAAATCCTACCAGGTATCTGAAAACCTACTCACTTCCCTCCTTTTCCATCTGCTGAGCAATTATGAAGAACCAAAGGTCTGGAAAGAATTTAAAACAAATTAGAGGGAATTGTCAACGAAGACCGACTCAATTATAAACTGAAAATTTATCATTATCCTGAATGATGGATGGTAGAGGACAATGGACTGAGAACATGTAGAATTAATTTATCTTTTCTCGAGCTGGTTAAAAACGATTAGTTTAGAAATGTTGCTGCTTGGAAAAAAAAAAAGTCTTTTTGTGGTTGCATCTTTTCTTTTACAAAACCATCACTATAGGTAGAAAGCACAGGTAACACAGCTGCCCGTAACACAGCTAGGCCCACGCTGCACGTGCATCTGCTTCGTGCCTGCAGAACAGGCTGCAGTGCCTCAGTGCTCTGCACCTTTCAGCAGAGAATCTCAACTCTTCTGCAAACACTGCTGGAGTTGAGTGGCAGAGCGTTTGCCAAAGGCAAAATGAGAACAAAAAGCCCTTCTCTGTCCAGCCACTCCCTGCCTGCCTCCCTCCCTAACTGCACAAAAACAGTAATTCTGTGTGTGAATAAAACATGTTTGTTTGT
This sequence comes from Steatornis caripensis, assembly GCA_013398225.1. Lineage (NCBI taxonomy): Eukaryota > Metazoa > Chordata > Aves > Caprimulgiformes > Steatornithidae > Steatornis > Steatornis caripensis. The sequence continues at coordinate 146,126 of VZSC01000264.1, read as the reverse complement.
GTACTTTTGGACAGTGGAACTACAGAATTCAGCTAAATACATCCTTGATCTGTGAGAACCAAAGCACAAGTGCTCTCATTTCCCCCCCTCAGCCATCTCTTTCAACAAACTTACCCTTCTGAGCCATCCATTCGTTTCCTGAGGCTACACTGCTGCTTAAAAGTAATGAAATGTTCAAAGTATGGCAGAGTAAACCTAATTTGAAGAAACAGAGAACAAAAGCCAGAACAACCAGGTAACAGTCAAAGCCTAATAACTCCAACACCCTGAATTTCTTTCCCTGACCTGCCTTTGTCCATTATACTTTGACACTGAGTGAGGCTTTCCAGGGCATTGCTACACTTCAGGAGGCCATGTCCAATTTTTAGATGCTGGGTTGCCATGGGGAGTTCACAGCATCCAAGATACGAGGGCCTCTGTTCCCACAACGAGGCATGGGAACAGCACGCCTTAAAGCAAGAGCCACAAAGTGCAGTTTGGTGAGCCAGTCAAGGGAAATGCCAAAAACGTGGGTATGTCTCAATATGCCATCAGCAGTTTTCAGAAAAGCCCTCTCCCTCCCAAAGCCAGCTAAAACCTTCTCAGCAGTATAGGCAAAACTGAATTTTGCTCCTCTGAAACTAAGGGGAACGAGGAGGAAAGAGGAAGACAAAGGGGCAGTGCTAAATGGAGAATCTGGATGGAGACTGGAAATCCAGGGTTTGCTGGTCCTGTTGGCTTCCAAGGAAGACAACCAGGGGCAGTGATTTTTGCTGTCATGGTCCCAGACACCCAGGCTCCGTCCTGCATAGCTGCAGCAGCAGCATCCTGCCTAGACTTTCCAAGGCTGACAAAGGAGACAGTGGGGTGGTTTTGATGAGAGGTCATCGCTCCTACATAGGCTGCTGCTGTAGATACCTCTACAATCTGCCTGTGCCTGATATTCCTATTCAGTGTACAATAGTATCACAACTTGCAGCCGGACTTCTCTTTTCTAAATATGGCCTTAATGGCTGGGCTAGGGAGTTGCAGGGCACTTCTGTACAGTCAGGATCAGCACGCGACCATACGTTAGCTCTGCCCAAGCCAGGATGGTGCCAGTTGCTGCCAGTCCCAGCCCCATCCCACCACGGAGCATGGGACTGCACCCACCTTGCACATCCAAGAGCAGAGCAGGCCTCCTTACTGCCAACACATCTCTGATCCAACACATAAAAATGCCTCATAGGACTGGCTCGGGTCCCACCAGCTCCATGCCAGGGTGGAGCTGGCATGATACTGACATCAACTGCTTCCAAAGGCATATAAACCCACACTGCACCCCCACCCTTCCTTCAGGCTCAGCTGATTTTGCTGATGCTGTGCCCCAGACACAGCTCCAAAGGGGCTGCAGAGGGAGTGCTCCCATGGGTCACATGCGACACGGATCCGTATCTGGTCAGGCAGGAGAGGGAACTGAACCCCAATGTCCCACAGCAGGAATGAATGAAGGAGCCTGGAAATAAGAGGAGTACTCTCGATCCACCTTGTTCTGATGGGTGATGTGGTACAGGGAGTGATTTCTGGCCACATTTGGTCAGAGCAGGGGTGCAGCATGTAACACAGAATGTGAGCACCAAGCTTATAATCTTGAGGGAGGCTGGGCATGAGAGAGGTTCTTGTTGCTTTGACCTTGTCAAAACAGTATTACTGCCACAACACACAGAAATGGGATCTTAGCTGGTTTCTCATCAAAGAAGCAGATGAACACAGACTTCAGCTGTCCCTGAGGCAACCCACCAGTGGAGCTAAATTTTGAATGCAAACATTTACAGTGAAGTTAAGGTAGCTGTGTCCCACCTGGGCTGCCCAGCAGAGCTGGGTACGAGTCTGAAGTACACGGTGTCAAGGACTTTTTCATCATTTCATGAAGGATAGGCCACAGTAGTGAGATACATTGCTGTGCCTATATATTATGCCTATATATACTCAAAGACAATGGTTTTGGTGAATCAGTAACAAGGAAACCTATCATATGCCTGATTTTCAGCCACTGACCTGAAGTTACATAACAAAAACACAACATTTATTTAAGCTTCTCCATAATATAGGGGTGCATGTAGGGAGACCAGGAGCGGGGGAACCAAAAACAAATAAGTTATTCTTGCAGATTTGATGAAAGGTTCATGGGCCAAACAGTTTTGCATGAAACCCAGTAATTTTTACTTTCCTGCTTAAACTTGAAACCAGTCAAATTGTGTGTGGTTTGTGCTATTGCTGTGAACAGCTTATCTGGCCATACTAAGACCGGTAGTAATTAGACTATCACAGCTATACATTAGTTAATAAACAACATAAATAATCATATAAATGTCATGCTTTAACGCCAGGACTTGACCAATTCAAGTAAATTCAACAGTGTTTGGCACAATGGAGCATTCTAAGAATTTATACATAATCTGCTTTTTTGCAAACCTTTTGAGAAGGAGCTATTTACATGGTAAGCATGTTTTTCTTCAAGAGATTATACTCCTTCCAAGTCAATTAACTACATTCCAATGAAAACAGGGAGAATTTTAAATAAATTATACTAGCCTGTTCATAAAGAAAGAGAGAGGGAGAATGAGAACACAATGGAAACACTGAAATTGTGGTCACTTAAATAAAAGCCCTTCTGTGCACAGCTGAAAACATTTTCTCTCCTAAAATACTGACATTTTACCATGGGAGAAAGAACAAGAGCATTAATCTTACAGGGGTTTTCACTTGTTTTGGTTGCCAGAGTGTTTCTGTTACTGCCTCACGTTATGATTGCTATATTAAAGACATTAATTACACAATTCAGTGACAGAACAATCAGGGGAAAAAAAGACAAGAGAAGTTTTCTGTGGAATCAGAGCTGAACAAACCGCAGGATAGAAGAGCAAGGATTGAAGTACAGCAACTTTTCTTTGCTGAAGTCACTACTGACCTTTCCAACATCTTAGGTAAGCAGCTTATCTTAGCGTTAGCCCACAGTACCACCTGAAAAATAACTACCTGCCATAAGAGATGAAGACGGGGTTCTGAAGCAAGGTGTTTATACGGCCATTACCCAGGAGCTCTGAAGCAAGGGGAAGTGATCAGAACATGTCAAAAGCAAATTGTAACCCCGGTGGGTCCAGCTCACTTTGACAACTGCTGCTCCTGGTGACCCCACCATGTGAAGAGCAGCTGCCTCGCAAGTGAAATTCAGGGGACAGCAGCTTCCACAGTAGCTAGAGCCACTAACAGGCTAAAGAAAGAAAACACTGTGTTGCCCATCCTGCCATCTTCATTGCTGAGGAGGAAGAGGACACTCAGTCTGAAAGTACTCATATACTTTCCAGTGCAGTTATATTTGAACAAAAAAGGAGATCTTAACAGCCGAATTCCCTCTCTCTGCGGGCCTCAAATCCACCAGAGAGCAGCCAAGCTGGGTTGTGAACACTGAGTGCTCAGCTGTTATACAAGTCGATGCCTGCACATCTCAGTAAATGTCCCACAAAACGGGGCATTCTCTGAAGGCATAGCATTTGTACAAAGCCAGGGCTTCCAGAGTCCTTGGAAAAGGATAGCTCCTGTCTGTTGCATGGAGAAAACCAGTAGGTATAAAAGAGGTTTGGATATCAACAACCTGTAGTGCGGTCACTATGTGTTCAGAACATATAGGATGTATTTTTGGTACTTCAAATTCCACACTTGGGTGCACACATCCAACTCTCCATCTTCAATGGAAACCTAACTGCCTACAAGCAAAGGCAGAGCCAACTCTCACATTCCTCCTCACTTGTCACATTGATAAAGCATGAGTCATATTCAGATGTCAAAAAGGGTCCATCCGCACAGAACTTAAAAAAAGGTTTACAAGCCTCTCTTAGGTCAAATCCCAGCCTACTGCATTCTACGTCCATCCTGTGAGGAGCCCCCTCTGAAAAGGGAAACACTACTGTTGTTGTTTATTATTTCTATTCCCTTAACTTTGTGGACCAGGGCCCCTTTATTTTAGGCACTGTACAAACAAATCACTCAAACAGTCCTTCCCTTGGGTGCTCCCCAAATAGGAGTGCCTAAAATCTTTCATTTGTCTAGACCTCCCACTTCCTACAAGAACATCTAGTTACATCAGGATTTCTGAATGTGAGAAAATAGCTGAAGTTCATCTTCTGTGAGCTGAGCACTGCCAAGGTTAGAAAGAAGTTTTCCCTGGGTTCATACATCATGCAGTGGTGGGGTTGCTTCTCTGGAGCATGTGGTTCCTGGTTCTAATCTCAGCTGTGGTGACGACCAGTGTGTTTAGCTACTGCATGAGAAAGTTTGCTAATTGCCAGTGTCTGTGCTAGTGTCTGACAGATAGAGCAGATGTCACAGCCAATTTTCAGTTATGTGCAGAAATAAGCTGCATACCCTGGGAGAAACCAGAGCTTTCAAGACTTTTTCATCCCCCAAATCTTAGGTGTTTCATCTGTGTGCCAGTAAAAAGAAGCCACAGTGAACCACAGATTAATAAAAAGCTCTTCCAGCCTCAAGCTTTACGAGGGAATTTGAAACACCCTTCTTTCTCTCTCGCATGGCCTGTGCTGTCTGCTGCAGTCCAAGTTGCAGGCAGGAACTCAGTGCCTTGAAGAACAGTGCTCTCTTGGACTGTTAAGATATCTAAGAAGAGCTATGTTTGAACTGCTGTCCGTCGTCGCTGTGCACTCCATGGGTTTATTGCCTGTTCCGTATACAAACGTCCACTGTTCTTGCACCACCCCCAGATCCAAACTAAAACCATGCAGGCCACCTTTGGACATGCAAGCTGCACTTCAGTAGCTTTACTCCAAGGAACTTTCACTAGGCAACTGCGGTTCTCTCTCTTGGCCAACCTTAATGTTATAACAAGCCTCTTCTAGCCAGTTTTTCTTGATCACCATACCAGCAATTAGCTGAACAGCCTCCCTGGATTTCTGCATTATCCTCTTGTTTTCTAAATAAAATTTAATAATATTTCCAGGAGTTGAAAAATATCATAGACCAAGCTACAATTGCTTTTTGTCTTTGATGCCTACCAGAAGCAAGTATTGACTAATATGGCTCCTAGCAATTGAATTTCACCTTTTTATCTGCTTCCTTTCCCGGTGCTCTGCTACAAATGAAGGTTCAGTTTCCCTGGCAAATTCCACAGCTGTGTGAAGTGTTCTGAGCCTCCTTTCACATCTTGGTCTGTAAATCTAAGTCCAGCTGAACATCTACAAATTGGCCCGCTGTTAATTTATCTTGGAAAGTCTCGTGTGGCTATGCCTGGAATCTAAGTTTTCTCAGGTCCTTAGTTCAGATAGTGCCTCTTTTTTTTCTCTTCTAAGCCTCATGTCAAGAGTTTGAGCCAAATATGGATATATATTATCTTACATCTGGATCTAAATAAAAACTGTGCCACAAATCATATTTCCAAGATTTTTGTCTGCAAGTAACTTGTCTTTTTTTCCTGAGGAGCACGTTCTACCATACTATTAGAGCTAGTTGCTATTAGGCTTGTTTATGGAAGGAGGAAAAAATTAATGACAACATCAGAGAGATTCTTTGGTGAGATACTGTTTACAAAGTATGCCCACAAAGTCCTGTTTCCCAGAAAAAAAGTAGAAACAAATGACAGCAGAACATTTTCTTGCTCACAGTTACTAAGTCTCCCCCTTCTGACAGTTCTGCTTCTTCTCATGACACACTTAACTGTTCCCGTATGCTGGCTTGCTTTTTCTCATGTGTACAGTGATTGTCAGTGACTGTAGACCCTCCATTTTGCAGTAAAGAATATCTCAGCCCTTATTTCTTAGCACCTGACTAGGCATAATCTATTTTTTTCTCTCATTTCACTGTGCAAGGAGCTTACTATAGAGCAAAGATTTTGCCTCAAGGCAACTAGTAACACCTTGCTATAAACAGTTCAATATCACATGCTATATTCTGCTCTGCATCTTCTGAGGCCATAGTTCATCCCTCAGTCATGTGAAAGCTCTGTGCTGCCAGGTCACGTAGCAATTGAAGGCATGGCCGTGTGGGCAGACTGTGAACGGTCACTGCTGTTAGCTAGATCACACAGCAGTGATTTTGTGCCACGGACACACTGCCAGGAGTGTCCCAGAGTGCCTCATGCTCAGCTCCCCACTTGTTTTTCCCAAGAACAGCAGGATGCCAGCAGAGAGAGTGTGAGACTGGGGGCTTGATGGTGGCTTTGTACCTTCTGGACTGCTCTGACTCTGGCTACCCTGTAATGCCACAACTATTATAAATCATGACAGTGTCTCGCGAGACTGCTTCTCTGCTATTTCCACAACCCGTCCATCCCTAACTACTCTTATATTCCCCCATCTCTAAAACATTTCCTGGGGTTTAGCTCCTTGGGCCCTATTGTTGCCCAGTATCTTACTGTGCATAACCTGCCTACATACCTCAAAGAAGCTGGATCCAGACATTTCTCAATCAATCACAGCAACAGTCTTTTGTTGTCCTTTATAGACAACTGCTTCAGATCATGCCTACGTCTACACGTACAGACAGACCTGAGGTCTTCTGTATGCTCCAGGATTGCTTCATGGTCAGGTGTGCTAAGGCAGCTATTTGACTTCTGAGTAGAAGTTAACCTATACCTGCCCATGAAGATATGTCCTCTGACAGGTTTTCTGATATTCCCAAATACAAGTCTGGAAAATAAGTTTTACCTTGCACAGTTCTCCCTAGTGTCATTTCCGGAAGCACCAACTCTGAAAAAGCAAAAGCATCCTAGGAAAAAACAGGGTACTGCATTTCCCAGAGGTGCAATCCCCTTCATCCTGATGTGAAAGGTAAGAAGAAACAAATTTTTGCCTTCACAATGTTCATCAACTTGCTGTTGTGCATAAAAACCTCCAAGTCGGGATTAATCTGCCCCAAATGTAGGCTTGCCCCAATGCAGTCGCCGACAACTGAGCTAGGCTTCCTTTGTAGTCAGCCAACTGAGATGCTTCGCATGGCATGATTCATCCCAACCTCAAGCAGGTATCTAAATTAGGGCATGAAAGACCTCAGGGGAGCAGCTCTGATGCAGACACCTACCCCCAGACATCTAACGCCCAGTAACATGAATCCCACCTCCAGACATGTTTCAGCTGACCCAGTTTATCAACAACTGTCATTTACCTCAGCAAAAAGCAGACACTTTCATCTGTACTTTTATTTCCATACTTTTATTGAAAACTCCAGGTTTGTACCGCAGATGTCTTGGAAAGACTAGCCCTTCAGACAGCACCAGGGGCTTAATAAGAACGGAAACATCTTCACAACATGGCTGACTTCCAGTCTGAGAGCTCACCTGGACCTTTGTCATCTGATTTCACACACAGCTGCATTCCCAAATCAAATATATACTTAATCAAGCATGTTGCAGGACTCTGAAGTATAGATTTGGCAGCATTTGAGCCAAAACTACCTGCTATTTACTTACTATTATTGTTCAAACAACTCCCACGACATAGTCGGAGCTTTACAAACACATAAAGCAGATAGATTTCAGTCCATAAAAGCTCTGAATCTAAACAAAACATAGCAGCAAATGAAGACAGACTACTGTGCGGGGGCTGAGGAAATGGTTACAACCAGCAAGGATAATTTGGTATAGACTTCATATTAAAAAAAAAAAAAATGTTTGCACATTTTTCATTTTGTATTTCTGGCCCTGGTATTTTATGCTTGAAAAAATTCTTCCTGACCTGTCTGGTTTTATTTGCATTGAACCATTTGCTTCACTGGAGTTTCCCAAGAGACTGCAGGATTGTCAGAAACTTGCTGCCACTCTATTTTAAGCAGACTATCAATGTACTTGAGTGTTCAAATTCTTAGGAGCTGTCTCCACCCTTGCTAGCAGCCAGGGAATGCTGACCACAGGCCCCTCTCAGGTTGCCTCCTAAGGCACTTTGCATGGTGGGCTTCCTTGGAAGACCCCACTCTGTTTCCCTATAGCTGGCACACTGGCTGAGGCAGAAAGGAGAGGAGAAGAGCGTCTATGCCTGCTGCACTTTTGCATGCAGGACACAGGAATCTGGCACCTCATTTACCACTTGTGCCAGGTGCAGAGGAAGTCCAGAGGTGCCTTGCCGGACACAGCTGAGCCTCGGTGGGGCATGTGGAGGCATGACAGGAGCATGGCAATGCTCCTCCACGCACCTCTGCCTCTCTCTGAAACACCACAGCTCGAGGTGAATGAGCATGGGGGAGCAGAACTGCTCCAAACCAAGCCTCTGTCTCTCTCCCTGTAACTCTACAGGCTGGTTCCAGCCCTCTGGGCAAAATTTCTCTGCCCTGCTGGGCAGGAGAGTAGAGGGAGCCAAGCTGGCAGGGGACAGCAAAGTTCACTGCAGTGGGGAATGTCACCAGCGCTCCGTGCTCAGCCCTGTCTTTCCCTGCTCTCAGCCAGGCCACGGCCATGCCAGCTGGGCCCTGCAAGCAGCTACACCATTTGCTGCAAAGGGGATGAGAGGGGCCATATGAGGAGGGGGGTAGCTGTAGCACAGAGGGTGCGGTTACTTGCTGGCCCCCTGAAGCCCTGGGCAGCTCCAGCAGGCTCCTGTCCCAGGCAGGCAGGGAGGTCAGAGCTGCTGTCCACAGGATTTCCAGCTCCCCTGTTGCCCGGACCGCCGGCTCCCAGGCATGACCTTGGAAGCCACAACAGTTGACAAGATTAGTCTTTTGCAGGTAACAGGTAACAATAATTTTAATTAATTGTAATTAATAATATTAAATAACTCAGCCTAGATACGATAACTGGATATGATCCTATGATCCTATCCTACTCTAAATAAGGTAAAAAATACGTTTATTGGCTACCTGACCAGCAGGGAATTTCTTCTGACATTTTGGCTCAGCTCATCTGTCTCCTCTCCACACCTCCGGTATTTCCTGATCATCGAGCCTCCATTTAACATACTTAATTCTATGCTGACACACACTGCCTTCAACATCTATTCATCTATCCTAAATTACTACTCTTATTCTTTTTGTAATCTGTCTCTAATTGTAATTACACATTATTTCACTTCACGCTAAATCCTGAATGTAGGCCTACCAAAACAGTTAGGATTAAATGATACCACACCTATTAGACAGCTGTGCACGTACATACATTGCTGGGCACAAGCACAGTAGGGTAACAACTCCCTCTGCTTTCTGTCTCCACCCCTCCCTGACTGTATGCCCTGAAGCTGGTGTCCAGCACGTGGCCTTGCAGCAGCAGGAGTGTCTGCTGTAGGGTTTAACATGCAATGGAAGGAACTGGAGCATCTCTGACCGCTGTGGGGTCAAAACACTCACCAGGTCCTCTGCCACCACTGTGCTTCATGTGGCACCAGCAAGAAAACAACCAACATGTCTTTTAAAAGAAGAGAGCACATAGGCAAGACATTTTCTGTCCTACCCCCAGCCAGTGTTGAAGTTGTGACATATCCCTGTTCCCATAGCTGCCAAGACCACTGTCACACCCTTCCATCAGAAACAGCTGCTGACTCTGGTTCTTCACGTGCCTATGACTTACCCATTGTGGTTATAACTCTAGGCACAGGGAGCCCTGCAAACATGCATAGCATGTCTATGCAGAGGTCTTTCGATGATGCCTGAAATCCCCTAGCCTGGTGACTCTTTTCTGAACTTCCTCTAAAACACAGGCCAAGACCTTAACACTACCTCCTCTGTCACTCTGGTACAGTTGTCCTGCTTATTCTCCTAATGATAGGGAAAGCCCAGTAGTGCCTGCCCATTACTGCTACCTAGAAAACACAGGGACGAAGCTTCTCAGTGGTCTAAGGACTATTGACCACTGCAGTTCCCGTCAACCTCGCTTTGGAGAGCTTGCAGGGAAGCCTTCAACAGGTCATAAGGTTTTCCACTCACAGCAGAAGGGTGAATTCTCTAGTGCTTGCATACTGTATAGTGGCATAAATTAAATCAAAGTGGAGCTGAGGAAATCAATTAGAGTGGGGTCTGTGCAGGATTTAAATGATTTGCAGTAAATAAGGCCTGGGGCCACACACTGCATGCTGAGAATGAACCAGTAATAATGAATTGCTACTCAGTCAATGAGCACCATACGGCCAGCATGCTAAAGGGGCCATCATGTCACAGAAAATAGGGCACACAGGTGTGTACCTGGAAACCACGTCACACTGCATACATGCAAGCAGCTGTGATGGACAACACACAAGCGGTTTAATGATTCTTCTTAGTAACTTTTGCATGCTTTATGTTGCAATCGCCACACTTCCTGGTTTCTTAGATTGAGGGTACCAATATGTTGTAGGGCAGAGACTTGTTAACAATCGATCAGCATTATCTTAATCAAACTCATCTCTGAGAAACAACTAATGAAAATATGCTCCTAAAGCAATCAGAGAGTATTCAAAATAGGCACTGGGAAGTAGCTCATGGAAATGTACTGGGCTGTGGCACAGAAAGTGTGCCTGAATAGCCCCTGGGAAAAGCATGCCTACATGCTGTTTTGCAAGAGAGGCTGCGCTCTGCAGGGAGGTAGTTCAAAAATCAGTACTACTACAAACTCCTTCATGTGGTGCCATAGTATATTATTGTGGAAACATATATGGATCTGCAGAAACTTATTCCACCTGCCTTGAAGGGACTAAGACATACAGTGAAAACTTGTAAGGGCTGACAATTGTAGAACATCAATACTTCAAAACCTGTGTATGACTCACACTGCCCAACCCATCCCCCTAAGGTTACTTTCACTTAATATTCACAGAAGGCACATTGTTATTTCTTCTTCAAAAAAGTCATGAATAACTTACCATTCATTACCCAAGCTCTTTTTTTTTTTACAATTGACTTCATCTAAAATAATAAGTGTAGTAAATGTTGATTTCCTAACCTCTTAAAATCTTCTTAGTTCATTTGTGTTGAGCATAAAAGTATTATTTAAAAGCTCTTCGTTTGTAGAAAATTAGATTTTTGTTTGTTTGTTTGTTTAAAGGGCTTAACTTTGTTTTGTAAGCAATACCCACCTCTGTTCCTAAAAAAGTAACCCAATGAAAAAGAGAAGGCAAGAGTCAGAGTAGATGAATATTTGCATTTATCTAGAAATTAATGTATCAGAAGTCACACTTCAGATGACCAGAGAAATGTGGACTGTTAGAGTCTTGTTACAGCCTGCTAGGCAGAAGACGATAAATTCTGAAGCACTCTACCTTGGATCATTTTAAATGTCTCAAACCAGAGTGGCTTCCCCTGCCCACCATGAGAAGATGCAATCTCTCCCTTGCAAGCCTCTTCCATGGGATGAGGTAGAATCAGTCACCAGTCAGCTGCTGGTTTTCTGCTTGTGAATCACATATGAACCCACTGGGAATGATACCTCTTTGAAAGCAGCGTGAGGCTTGTCATCAGTTACCACAGAAACACAGCGATTTTCACAGAATTGGTCCACCTGGTTAAGCTAGAACATGCTTCTTAGAGATTTTATTTTGGTTTCAAGACAAGTGATAGAATTGAGATGGGATTAGGCCACTGTTTCACCATCACCATCAGCCATAATGGACCCCCAAAAAGAGGCCTTGCCCTTAGGCCCTAGCTGCTCAGTCTTATCCCATGCTGCGCACTTCCTCCCATTATCCCATGTGTTTATGCCATGGGGAATCAAATCAGCATGCTGATCTGGGTTAAAACAAACCTTTCCTTTTTGAGAGGGTGACCCATCTTCCCCAAGACAGGCCCAACAGGCTGACAGGGCACATGATATGGAGGATTCCCTATCCTCTCTCCACAAGGCAGAACATGGTGACTTAATGGATAGGGGGCAATGGTGACAAGTTTCTGCCTAGAGCAACAGGTGCATCTGCTCTGTGACTGCCCCACCTTCCCAGGTGCTCTTGCATAATATGTACGAGGCTCTGCAAGTGGAACCAAACAATGATGAGGACGATGGTTCATCTAGCTTGGAGGTGTCAGTGAGGTTAAGTCGGCCTACACCCTGTGTCAAAACTGCTTCCATAAAGAAAAAAAGATGGGTCATTGTCATAGGAGACGCCCTTCTGAAGGGAACAGGAGGCCCAATACGCAGACTGGACCCATTTCTTAGGGAAGTCTGATGCCTCTTTGGGCCCATGTTAACCATGTGAAGAGAAAGCTTCCAACACTGGTACGGCCCTCAGATTATTATCCTTTATTGATTTTTCAGGTAGGTAGTGATGAAGTTGCAACAAGAAGTCTGAGAGCAATCAAGAGAGACTTCAGGGCCTTGGGGTGACTGGTTAAGGGAGCACAAGTAGCATTCTCCTCTATCCTTCCAGTTGCAGGGAATAATGAGGGAAGACATGGGAAGAGCCAGCAGGTCAATACCTGGCTCCAAGCCTGGTGTCACCAGTAGAATTTTGGGGTTTTTGATCATGGGTTGATTTACACAACACCAGGCCTGCTGGCAACAGATGGGGTACACTTGCCTCAAAGCAGGGAAAGGATCTTTGCCCAGGAGTTAGCAGGGCTCATTGGAAGAGCTTTAAACTAGATTTGAAGGGGGAAAGGAATAAAACCAGGCTTGCTATAGATAAGCCTGGAGACAGCACGCCAATGTTTGAGGGACAGTATGTTAACGAGGTATTTCAGTCTGTTGTTTCAGTGGAGCTAGGGGATGGAGAGCCATGCAACAGCAAAGACACAATGCTTATTGATGGGTTAGAAACCACAGAAGTGCCTGAGAATGGTCACGTAGGAATTAGGGCCCAAAAAGATGGCAGGATCAATAGCCCAACTGAAGTGCATTTACACTAATGCACGCGGCATGGACAACAAACAGGAGGAGCTGGAAACCATTGTCCAGCAGGAAAACTGTGATATAGTTGCCATCACGGAAACATGGCTGGATGACTTGCACAACTGAAGTTCTGCAATGGATGGCTATAAACTCTTCAGAAGGGATAGGCAAGGAAGGGGGTAGCCCTGTGTGCTAGGGAGTGTTTTGACTGTCTAGAGCTTGATGATGGTGATAATAGGGTTGAGTGTTTATGGGTAACAATCAGGGGGAAGGCCAACAAGGTAGATATCATGGTGGGAGTCTGTTACAGACCACTGAACCAGGTTGAAGAGTCAGACAAAATATTCTACAAGCAGTTGGAAGAAGTCTTATGACCACTAGCATTTTATCTCATGGAGGACTTCAACTTACCAGACATCTGCTGGAAATACAATACGGCAGAGAGGAAACAGTCTAGGAGGTTCCTGGAGTGTGTGGAAGATAACTTCCTGACACAGATGATGAGTAAGCCAACTAGGGAAGGTGCCTTGCTGGACTTGTTGNGATCTGGACAGGCTGGATTGATGGGCCAAGGCCAATAGTTTGAGGTTCAACAAGGCTGAGTGCCAGGCTCTGCACTTGACTCATAACAACCGTGTGCAATGTTACAGGATGGGGGAAGAGTCGCTGGAAAGCTGTGCACTGAAAAAGGATCTGGGGGTGTCGGTCAACAGCCGGCTGAGTATGAGCTGGCAGTATGCACAGGTGGCCAAGAAGGCCAACAGCATCCTGGGGACNAAGGTGCCTTGCTGGACTTGTTGTTTGCAGAGAAGGGCTTGTGGGTGATGTGATGGCTGGAGGTCGTCTTGGGCATAGCAATCATTAAATGATAGAGTTTTTGATTCTTGGATAAGTAAGGGAGGGGANGAGTCGCTGGAAAGCTGTGCACTGAAAAAGGATCTGGGGGTGTCGGTCAACAGCCGGCTGAGTATGAGCTGGCAGTATGCACAGGTGGCCAAGAAGGCCAACAGCATCCTGGGGACGTTTAGGTTGGATATTAGGAAAAATTTCTTCACCAAAAAGGTTGTCAAGCATTGGAACAGGCTGCCCAGGGAAGCAGTTGAGTCACCATCCCTGGAGGTCTTTAAAAGACATGTAGGTGTGGTGCTTAGGGACATGGTTTAGCGGCGGACTTGGCAGTGTTAGGTTTTTGGTTGGAGTCAATGATCTTAAAGGTCTTTTCCAACCTAAGCGATACTATGATTCTATGACTAACNTGAGAGGCAGTCTTGAAGGGCAGAGGAGTCCAGGAAGGCTGGACACTCTTCAAGATGGAAAACTTCAAGGCGCAGAAGCAGACCATCCCCATGTGCCAAAAGATGAGTTGGTGGGGAAGACCAGCCTGGCTGAACAAAGNGATGGGGGAAGAGTCGCTGGAAAGCTGTGCACTGAAAAAGGATCTGGGGGTGTCGGTCAACAGCCGGCTGAGTATGAGCTGGCAGTATGCACAGGTGGCCAAGAAGGCCAACAGCATCCTGGGGACGTTTAGGTTGGATATTAGGAAAAATTTCTTCACCAAAAAGGTTGTCAAGCATTGGAACAGGCTGCCCAGGGAAGCAGTTGAGTCACCATCCCTGGAGGTCTTTAAAAGACATGTAGGTGTGGTGCTTAGGGACATGGTTTAGCGGCGGACTTGGCAGTGTTAGGTTTTTGGTTGGAGTCAATGATCTTAAAGGTCTTTTCCAACCTAAGCGATACTATGATTCTATGACTAACTTGGATCAGTACCCAATCCAGTTCTCTCTACAGCCTTGAAAACACCTGTGCTAATGTGTCTGAAAGGGGTAGTGTGGGAATTGAAGTAAGCATTGAAGCAGTGAAAGGCCAAGGCTGTTTCACTCACTAGTTTCTGCTACTATAAAATGATACTGAAACTAAAGCACTACTGTCATTGGATGAAAACACTTTATTTCTAGCCTGAATTTACCTCTCTTCTGGTTAAACTACAGGGTCCTCTCTGTTTTCGGATTTTTTTTAGTTATTTAGGTACCTAAAAATGTGAACTCTCCAACATCTTAGCTTCCCGTTAATAAAGCCAATCAAATGGCCTTCATCAGTGCCTAACATGCCTATTTCACAGCACAAGCATGGTCTCCCACATGACTTTCTTTGTAAGTAAGTCCTGCACAGAAAGGAAGGGATAATGCTTTGACCTTGGCACCTCAGCACCTGTTTGGTACAGCAGCTTCACATCAGGCAGGTGGTTGCATGCAAGTCCATGTTTCATGTCTCAGCCAGTGCAAGCCCAAATGGGAAGTGCAGAACATGGCTCAGCTTCTTGCAGGTAGGCACTGCACATCCCCACCCACACCGTTTGCATCGGCATCCTCAGCCCCAGAGGAATCATAGAATAGTTTGGGACCTTTAAAGATCATCTAGTCCAACCCACCTGCAATGAGCAGGGACATATTCAACTTGATCAGGTTGCTCAGGAGCCCTGTGACTGTGGACGGTGATCAGTCAAAGGGGCAGGAGAGGCCCGTTACAAAACAAATCTGTGTGCAGATTTGTCTCTCCAAGAGCATTTTGCTTCTCAGGGAGGCAGCCTGGTCTAGCTACTGCAACATCAGCAGTGACTCAAGTTGATCTGTTCCCTTAGCACAGAGCAGTGCCAGGAGATAGATGTCAGCCTGGGCCTGGGCTGAGCTGACCAGCCCTGCATCCTGGAGCCCTTTCCATTGAAAAGCCTGAAAAGGAGAAGGACTTTCTACTCCTTGAGGTGGAGAAAAGGCCTAGAAAATTTTCAGTTTGTCACCTGAGCCAAACACATGCCTGTACATTGAGTGTGCTCGTTCCCTCACTCTGCTCAAAACCTTCTTCTTCCTCAGCACTGCCCTGACAACTTTTCTCTCTTCAGCTCCTGCTGTGCCTTGTCAGTCCTCTACTGACATAACTCCTACGTCAGCCCTTTGGCTCAGAGCAAGCAGTGATTTCTGCTAGTCAAACAAGAGTTTATTTAGGACAGTGCTGAAGAAATCCTCTACTCCTAATTGAGTTCAAAATGAAATCTCATCCTCAGGGACATAAACATTCTGCAAAACCACCTCCTAGAACAGAATACAAAGCATGACAAAAACCAGCAGAGAGCATCAACACTGAACTCAGAGTCCAACAGATCCAAAAAAAATTGTCAATGGCAAAATGCTAGTGAGCACCTCAGGTTTTAGCTCTCCCATCAGCTGCCTAGAACCAGGTTAAGCTTGGGTTTTGCAGCAGTGCTCTGCAGTGGCAAAGAAGGGTTGAGACAAGGAAAACACCTAGAGATCCATGGTGCTTCAGCAGGTAAATCGAGCAACATACCATCAACATGTGCCCCAAAATACTTGGAAATTATTTTCTAAGCAACAGTGGCTTCAATTTCTCTCCTACCATCACTACAACCTGAAAGTACATGTAACACTATCAATATAAATATAAGGTAAATCTATCCAGCAAATGACTTACAATTGTAATAGCCATGCCACTTTTAAGTTTATGTATGAGTATACATGCATATATATTTTACATACATATTGATATGTACACATATATATAAACATACAGGTACACATAAAACTTTTTTTCTACATTGTTATGCTATGGGCCATATTTCTAAAAAAACCCTACCAACAAGGCATGGTGAGATCTCTGCAAAAATCAGCAGTTCAGTGTCATATCAGATTCTGCTTGGTTACAAATTTATGGTTTTTTAATTGAGCAAGCACCAGTTTGCTCAATTTAGACATTTATGTTTCTCTTCCATGAGGGAAAAGTTAGAGCACAACACTTGAACTATCAGACTAAAACCTGGCCTTGTGTGCCTCTACAATTTCGATAAAAGAAATTTAGCAATATGATCTAAATCTCAGCAGCCTAATTCTTCTTTTCCCTACAGAGTGACAATTTCCCAACCTCTTCTCTCAGCACTAGCAACCAGAGAGTTCAGAGAACTGCCTGAATTCAGATCTGCCTGTGATCTCATCTCCAGGTTAATTTTTCAGTCAGATCAACCCTTTTCAGTAGCTCACTGGTGGTCACATGTATGTGAGGGGTCCCCTAGAGTGAAAAGTGTCAGCAGGGTCAGAAAAAGGTGGGCCTTGACAGAGATCAGCTCAAATCTCTGTTGGGCAACATCTCACTTTCTCTTTAAGCTTTTCTGTGTGTAACGTATTCCCTGGGCCAGGACTCAGTAGCACAGAAGTGGGTGGGAGACCTCGAGGTAGGATGACAAAGCTGCTTGGTATTTCAACACGGAGTGTAGAGCAGTCAGGGCACCTGGAGTTATCACATAGCCAAACAGGTGGGACATCTGGTTCAACCTACTCATTAGACAGGCAGAGGCAGCGCTTGGATTGGGTCTCCCACAGCCCAACAGTTAGAGAAACCGAGGGCCCACCTCCACTCTCCAATCTGCCTTTATGAGTAGTACCATTGCCCCAGATACTGACACCACTTGTGCTCAAAGGAAGCCATTCATTATGAGCGCTATCCCAATGACTGAGACAGCATTTTCCAAATAATGTAAAGGAAGGAAGGAAGAAAAATAGCCAGAGACTTCCTTTCAGGTGACAACTCTGCAAATAGCACAGGTGAGTAACCCTGGCAGCACTTTGCCAATCAACGTACACACGTGTGGCAGCCTATGCACGTGCATGACCAGTGCTCTGCTCTACCTAACTGTTTTTCAAAGTTTCTCAGCACTGCCTATTACTGCCTGCCATTGCCTGCTTTGAGTATGTGGGCTCTGAAGGCCCAGCATAGGCAGTGTGCAGTGCTAGGAGCAGCATATTCACCATATTTCAAAAATAACACAATGATTGCCTTGTGCTTTTGCTTGAAAGATATCTATGTGCTTTACAAATATGCATTAAACAATCCCCAGTGATGTGCCTGAGATGTTCCATAGACTACTGAGGCATATTCCCAAGAGCGAGCATCTGCAGAGGCAATTCACAATAAAGGAGCATTATTATTACCTGTTCTTCCCAGTTCACCTTGAGAAATGAGACATAAATACTATAATGGCAGCTTTGCCTGTATTGTTCGGTCAAAGCAGCCAGCCTCAGAATAGCACAGTAAGGAAAGAAGTATTTAGATGCAGCTCCCAAGTTATATTATCTCCTGTGAAGACACAGCCCATTGCTTTTTCACATGTATAATGCCCTCTATTGCTTCTCAAAGTATGCTAAATCAAATTGCTGCCTCTGCTGATCAGCAGAGACTTCATATGAGAGCTTATACTCAACATGCTGCTGCACAAACCCAAAATTATAAACAAGATTATTTTCCAAATCATGTTATCAAGTAGTTTGGCACCTACCTATCCAGCCAGCTC
The DNA here is from genome assembly GCA_013398225.1 of Steatornis caripensis. Lineage (NCBI taxonomy): Eukaryota > Metazoa > Chordata > Aves > Caprimulgiformes > Steatornithidae > Steatornis > Steatornis caripensis. The sequence continues at coordinate 128,031 of VZSC01000264.1, read as the reverse complement.
TCTGGGTCTGCAGTTAGATGTTGAATAGGGCAGAGGTCTGCACTTGGAGAGCCTAACATGGTCAAATAGGGAGAATTCTGTTCTGTGACTATGCAGTTAAGTGTGTGAGCCTGGCAGGAGAGGATTAAACAAGATTGGGGTGTAAATTTACATTAGTTGCAAGTATAAATCAGGCCTTAGACACATTAAGCAGGCACTAGGCCTGTAAATAATGACACAAGCACAATAAACAGACTCTTGGCAGAAGGCTGCCCTTAGGACACAATGGTAGAGGCTCCTGAGATTTGATGAAAGAATTGAAAATAACCAAAAAGGGCAGGGAAATGCTATCAGTCCTCAGTGTGCATAAAACAGAGGACTAAAGGAATCAGAATAACCTTGAGGCATGCAGGCCTCCCTGATCTTTCTCAGCTTCTCAGCTGCCCGCATTCCAGTTGCAAAGCCATAAATAATGAAAAGAAGGCTCTGAAGCACTTCAACAACAAAGCAGTTTCCAGGTATTCTATCAGCATGAGCAGTTTCCAGTGTTTATCGTGTAGATAGAAAAGCAAAAACATTGTTCAGGCTTAATCTCATTGGCCACTATAAGATTGAAAACAAAACCAATCTTCTCTATCTCTCAACTTCTGTAAGTTAAGTGATTTCCTCTACGTTGGCACTTTTGAGTCCTCTTCTGAGGTGGAGAGCTCCAGAACCTTCCCAGTTTGTCAAAACATTGATATCGAGGATACTAGGACTTGGATACAGCGTCTAAATAAATGAGGTTCTTTTTACTTTTTTTCCCCCAGAGATTTGTATGAGGTTTTAGTCCTCTCCAAACTCCAGATGATGACCACAGGGTTTATTTGGTCAGCACCACAGAGGAAGAAGTCTTTTGACTACTTTGGGAATAGCTTCCAGGTCGCTATTCAGTCACTGAGGCATAAACAGTGGGTGACTTTTCCATGTGCACACAAAGACGACTTCCAGTCCAGATCTGTATTCAGGTTAGAAAGTGAACAGGAGTGAAAGGACATCCATACAAGAGCGAAACAGACAGGAAGCAAACACTAGAAATATTTGTGCTTATCCACACATGCATAGGACCTGGAATCCCTATGGCTTGCTGCTTCCACAAAACCCAGTATGCCCAGCATGGCTGAGAGTGTCAAATGAGTAACCGCAGAATGACTGAACTATAAACTCTGATCCCTGTGTGTTTTGGTCAAGTCTGCCCAGTATGCTCAGACTTTCTTCCCGTAAGCACACTGGCTCTGTCTATCCATCCCTCCTCCTAAAGGCTGGAGAGGGGCGTTGAACATAGCATAGGCCTCCTGTATCACACTGTGAAGCAGGAGCCAGGGGAGAGTTATGCTGGTTTCAATCACTAAGAACACCAGGGGGCTTTGACCCCAGGTAGCACAGAACTCCTCCGGTGTTACTTTTCTCCAGCCAAAAACTCTATCAATCACTTTGCCAGTCTTGGCCACTTCCTCCAAGAGATAGGGAGAGAATCCGTATTGCCAAGCCAATGTTCATCTGCCCAGACCCAGACTGTTTTTACTTTGCTTCATACCCTCTGCCTCTCTGGCAATGCATCTCCCCATTTCAACAACTCCCCAAGCAAAGCTGCAGCCAACACCAGCCTTTGTCTGTGCACAACTCCATTTCATCCAGGAGGCTGAGTCCTGAAGGAGGTGAGTATGCCCAAACAGTCCATGTAAATGCAGGTGGTATCAGCAGTGCTTAAGTAAAGCAACAAGGAATAAACGGAAATTGCCTCCTTATCTTTAATTCTCACCATCTCCCATGCTCGGTCTGACGGTCCCAGCTATTTGTTGTCTGTACATACTTTGTGAAAACAGATCTCCATTACTTGCTGGGCTCTACTGATCAAATCCTTGTCTCTTCCTTTTCAGCCACTTGTGCTGTCCTTATATTCCCTTTGCAGTAAACCAGAAAAATTCCTCCATCTTGCTTTCTGGCATGATTTCTGGAGCACTAAGGGTGCACAAAACAGTCTTTCTGCTCTCAGCCTCAGTGCCTAGCACTACAGCAGTCCCAAGCAGCCAGCTATAAACTTCTGCTTAGCTTCTGAAGTCGTGGTCTGAAGCATGCCTCAGTGCCAAGTTTTCTAAATCTCTCTACTGACTACATGTGCCTGTCAGATTTCAAGAGTTGCTCAGTGGGACAAATAGAGGCAATTTATCTTGGAAAAATAGCAAAAGGCATGCCCCTGACTATGGCATTCCATTGTGAAATAGCAAGCATGGAAACACCAAAACTTCTCAGTAAAACCTCTGAAAGAACTTTTTTTTTTTAATGTAGTGTGGACAAAACAATAATTTTCAATATCCTTATTCTTGGAAATGATTGAACTAATCTAGGCAAGTATTCCCCAAAAACATCAATCTGAAGTGGCTGCTTGACCCAGGAAACACCTACTAAAATGGCTCACGATTGGCAAAATCAAGTAATATATGTGTAGGTTTAAACTTTGGACAAAGCAGGAGACCTACCTATGCTACACGTGTGCATGCATATACTCATGCATGTCATGAGAGTGAATTTTTCAGCAACAGGCATCATCCTGCTCTTACACCAATTTGGTTCTTTACTAGTTTGTCTGGCATCAAAACAATCTCTTGGAGTAGCAAGAGAGGTTGGAGAACATCCAGATTTCACCCCCACTGGCTGTCAGGATGCTCACAGACGTGTACTCGGAGGTAAGGTGTCTGCCAATACCAACAGCTTACAAATAGCTGAAGTGCCCCAAAAGCTAGGAAGAAGGACTGTTTGGGAAAACAGATAGGTTTGACATACTGTTAGCCTTCTTTAAAATCAGGCAAAATGTAGCATTTTTCTCTAGGACAGTAATGGTTTCTGGGGCAGGGGGAACACATTGCCTTACATCAAATATTTCCCAGTCGCTATAATGAGCAACAGGCCTCTGACAAGCTATCTTAGCTGTATCCATCTGCATCCCAAATGTGAAACCCTAGGACAAGTGAACATTCAACTAAAGCCTCTTTTACTTGCATCCAGAATCTACATGATGCCCTACAAACCCAGACCTGCAGCCATCACAGCCACATGCCTGCACAATCCCACTACGTTCTTTTTTCCTGTTTCCCTTAAGGAATGTGGACGAGGAAAGGTTTATAACTGGAATGACTACTGTGAGTGATTAAGGCAGAGATTTTGAGTGGGGGAGACATTCTCCCTGCTTTCCTCCTGCCACGGATTTCAAATCTGTCTTTTTTTCAGAGGTGTTGCTCTCACTATAGGGAGGATGACCTAACACTTAGAGGTGCAAGTTTTGCGGCACTCCTGGAGATGTCTCCTTCTCCCATTCAGATGAGACCTCATAGGGCCAGAAGAAAGGAGAAGACTGAGCCTTTTCGGCACACTGATAGATTGCATATCTAACTGCATCCAACTTCATTGGAAAATCACCCTAAGGAGATAATGGATGGGCTGTTAGCAGGAGGTAGAGGAGCAATCCACATGTGCGCGTGTTTCAAACTACTGCCTGCACCAGAGTCGTCATGCGTTTAGTTACTATCATAGTTCTCAGCAGATCTGGACTGGGAATTCTTCTCCTCTGTTGTTGTGACAGCAGATCGGTATTTGCGAGGGAAGCTGGCATTCAGCTTTGATACTTGTTAAATGCCACAACAGGTAGAGGAAATAAGAAAGCAAACACCCCAGTCAGAGGAGGAGTGAGATTCAACTGGAGTTACACCCCTCAAACTCATACCTCTATTGAAGGGAGGACTTGCGCACTTTCCAAAGACTCCCATGTGTTCACTCTAAAATCTCCCTCATCTCTCCTGTTGTGCGCTACACAAATGTACAGGTCTGTTTTCTTCCTATTTATTTTGTTTAGCATCCCATTTCTAAGGAGCAGCTCCACTGTGCATAATGCAGCAGCTGCCAGTAAGTCACCAGGATAGACAGACTTGTTTTCTGCAGGGAAGCGTGTTTAGTCAGAAAGAAATGAAGTATCTAAAAATAATGCCCTTAACACTCTACATGCAGCTGGTTTTCTCCAATTTTCCACTGGCCCACTGCTGTATGCTGATGACAGTGTAAGAGGAGATCAGAGAGCCAGCTCAGTACTTTTCCATGGAAGGATGAAATCTCTAAGAATAACAATTTATCAGAGGAGCTGTGTCTGTTTGACCTGGCTCATTTTCAGAGATTAGAAACCAAATAACTCACAATGTATTGTGTTGACTTTGTGGGGGTTTTTTTATCTAAGAAGTGATTTTCATGTTTCATCAGTTTTCAGGGGATGGGGGGGCACATCTGTCTTCCAAAGTGAATCAGTGAGAGGATAATAACAAATAATGATAACTTACCCACGTGGAGTGCCTTTCATCTTGAAGCATCCCAGAAATGCTGTAGTTTGTGGTCCAGCCCTGAACTGCCAAAGTCACTGCTGATTTCAGTGAGAGCACAAGCAAAACCCAAGGCAGGGCAGCATTGCTGCAAGCCTGCAGATAACAGGCTAGCCTGCAGAAAGCTCCATACATGTTGTTGGGGAAATAAGTGCTCTTGAACTGACAAATCATATGCTAGTAGAATTTGCATGCTCCTGCTTCCCTGGGGCAGAAAGAGATCTTATACAGAAGAATATACACCACCCCTGGTCTTCCACACTGTCAGATGAGCAGGTCAGTTGAAGGGAGTGGTAGAGAGTCCTGTTGTGATGGAGGAGATAGTCATGAACAGAGCTTGAATACAACCTCAACTGACAAGCTCGCTATCATGTTCTCACATATAGAGAAGAGATCCTGCATAACTATCTACACCTGTGTTAGTAGACTGCACAGCAGCAAGGCCCACGTGCCGACCCCAAGGTCAACTGGCACAGACTGACCACATCAGTGCTATTAAACTCTCTTTGCCCATGAATGAAGGTGGACGCATTCAAAGTGCCTGTTAGGACTGGTCCTTGCACTGAGGAAGCTGCCTGCCCCCTGCCATCACCACCTCAGGAACTATAAAATTATTAACTTAATAATTAAACAGTAAGGAAAATGAAGTTGCAGTGCCTGGGCTCAGGCCCTTGTAGTCTTTATTTTACTAATATAGAAATAACTAGTGGCTTCAATGAAGTAGCGTCCCATTTGCTGCTGGGTTGGCCCATACCCAAAGATGTGGATGCACACAAAGTCAAGGACAACCTGGAAAAGGCTTAAACTCCTTGCAGATTTTACCAGGCAAAGCCTGCCTCCATGCAAAGCCAGCAGAGTGGAAATGAAGCAGCCAAGTGTGCTTGCAGATTATGCTACTGAGATGAAAAAGCAAAACCCATACACCAGCAAGAAGTCAGATTCCACTGTTGGTTACCTCCATGCACTCAAAGACATTTCCCTCTGCTGTCTCCTTCCCATCCTTCCCATCCTCCTACACAACAGACAAAAAAAAATTCTTTTAAGCTAATGAGATGTACATTCCAGCCCTTTCCCAACTTGAGCCCTGACTACTCTGATGACTCAGAAATGCCAGGTGCAACTTCAAAGCAACAACTTCGGTAAGTTATTACGATAGGATCTCCAAATTAGATCTCAAAGATACAAATATTAAAAATATAACGGCAAATGATGAAGATACGAATGCATTGCTTCAGCTCCTGGAGAAATTGTTCAAATTCTGAACAGAGAACTGAAATAAAACTACCTGGCTGGAGAATGATATCAGGAGTGCCTTGTAGGAGGCTTGCTGAAGTCCCCAGCCAACCTAAAGGACAGGGAAAGTTCTTTTCTGTCTCAGTGAACATCTGTCAAAGAAAATGGGATACATTTTCAAGGACTCTGCCAAATTTAGACATGTACTCCTGTTTGGCTGTCACGACCACCGTGGAGGTCACACAAAAAGAATCTCACAGCACAAAACCAAGTGAAGCAGATTGCATAGCAACCCACTCGTTCAAGTATAATACAAGCTTCTCCATTCCCTCTAGGAAAATCCTGTCTACGTGCTATGATGCCACATCCCATCTCGCATGCTAAATTTGTCCAATGCACAACATCTGGGAGATATTCACATGCACACATGCGACACAGGGGAGGAGCCACTTGGAACCACACTTGCTCTGAATGTTTGCCAGGCAAAATAGCACTGGATACTATATATAAAAAGGCACAATTTAGAGGCTCAAATCTGCTCCTTCTGAAGGTGTTGGCAAAATTGCCACCATCTGCTGCAACCGCTGATCCTTCAGGAGACCCTCAGAAGAAGTAGCAGTGAGTCTGTGTCATTGCATTGGCAGCAGAAGCTCACAACATGGTGGCAATACGTGCAGCAGGTGGCCAACAGTCATACACACAGCTATTGCAAACGCCTAGAGAGGCAAACCCCAGTGAGAATTACAAATAAATTTAGCCCTTTGGAAAATACTTACAGCTCATATCATAGTCTGAAATTATGAGCTGGGCAGCAGTAAAATCCATTGTCATTAGGGATGTGGCTCTTTGTTCATCTAGCAGTCTCTTTGCAGATGTTTCTGTGATATTTTAATTTGAACTATTCCCTCCAATAATCTCATTCAAGAATCGCAACAAACTCAGAAAAACTCAAAATATGCTGCTGTGGCATCCCCAAAAAAACTCAACCAATCATCATGCTATGCCTGCACAGGAGCCTTAGGCCCACTCTGAGTACAGCATTGTCAAGGTGTACTTGGACATGAATCAAGGCTGCATCTAAGAATTGCAGAGCAGATCAAGATTGCTCAAGTCAGTGCCAATAATACTCCCTTCTTTCTCCAGAAACATCTATCAGACAGCAGTTTCGTATCTTTTCTGTTAGCCTCTGTTCAGCTAATACATATCATGCTGCGGAGGTCATTCTCATAGCGTGGTATGAACCCTAATTGTCCCCATGAATTTGGAGACTAGCAGTACCTAAAAAGTTAAAGTTAAGTGTTCATTAAGGCAGTCTCTGACCGCTGTCTCAGTGCTGGTGCTTTGCCATTTGTCTTGGCCTCCACAGGGTCCGCTCCCTATATCCCAGCCCAAAGTCCAGATAAATCACAGCAAAAATTTCTGAATTTGAAGTCTTTGCTCCAGAATAGATACAAAGCAATCTAAACTGGATTAAGAGTGAGCAAGCTGGAGGGTTATGTGCTTTGAAACAAGTGGTTCTTCGAACACTTGGATTGGACCATTATTTTGTTCCATTTTAAAATTAGGCTAGGAAAAATAAATGTATTTTACAATCAAATAATATTTATTTTGTTCTTTCATGTTCCAGCTTGTAGAATGAATGTGTATGGTCCTGAAGGCAACTCTGTTCCAAGGGAATCTATTTCATAGTTCATGGTTTCTGGGAGATAAGTAGGAAAAACATTAACTTTGATGTCCTGTAGCCTAAAGCAGAATTGTTTGTGAGATACACTATACTACAAAGAAAGGACCCTGCTGGGTGTCAGCAAACTATGTGTGAAAATAAAACTTTACAGTAAAACTGTTGTGGATTGTAGAAATACTCCCACAGTTTACCATGTCTGTCTGAGTACACAGGACGACAACAAAACACTGCATGATAAGGTCTCCACAGCCAAGCAAGGAACTGCATTTACAGTATTATACATCACTCCTGCTCCCATCTTTTCAGGAAGCTGAATTCCTCAAGTTTTAAACAGGCTACACTGAACTAGCTCGATGGTGAGCAGGAAGGAGGATGGGGGAAGAATAAATTCTCCTGTTGCAGGGTTTTCTCCCAGCTATGCTATTCTAAAGGCTGGTAGAGCAGGAACGCTCCCACCCTTCAGCACAGATAGCAGGCTCTCCTGAAACATGGAGAACAGTACTCTATTCCCACCATTGCTATCAAACTGCAGAGCTGGGAAAAGCATTACATCTCCTGACATCTCCATGTCCTGAGCAACACTCTGTCAGCCTTGGCTATTTGGGCTGTGCACTCTTTCAGCCAGGGACTTTTTTCTCCAAGGTGTTTGTACAACACCTGGCACACTGGGATCTCTAGGCACTTTTGCAACACAGAAACTGATAAGAACCATGATCATGCCCAAAGCCTGCCAGGGCAGCTGCTGGGGTTGCATCCAGGAGGCACAGTTGTGTAATGCCTCCACATTTGAGTGTTATGACTTGAAATTTCCATTCAGAGTACATTAGGCACTACTTGGAGGGGAGGAACAAGAAGTATCAAGTTAGACTACACTCAGAAGCTCCAAAGTAGGACATAGAGCTAAGTCTGAACTTTCACCCTCACTCCGAGCTTATGGGATGGGAGTGCTTGCTTCTTTACTCCAAATTTTTCTTTCATCTTAGTTCTCACATGGAGCAGGGGTCAACTGTAGCCACAAGGTTCCTTTTTCATATCTACAGTTACCAACCTCTGCCTACAGGTAGATAGACTATATCTGCATGTGGCTGCCATTTTTCCACATTTCTCTTTTTCCCAGGTGGATGCATCTGCAGTCCTCAGATTTCACACACTTGGGAAGGCTTCTCTTCATGTCTCCCACAAAGCAAAAGTTGTGAAGGGTCTAAAGTTTCCTACCACTCTGAGAGCACCTCTATGCCCCAAACAGTCTTTCCCCTGGGCTGTAAAAGTGCTGTCAGCAAACCTCTTCCTCGCTTCCCTGTTCCTTAGCCCTGATTCAAAGAGGAAAGAGGGTCAGCAGCACACAGCTTATTTGGTCCGGTGGTGCAGTCCAGAAGAAAAGCATCAATGATCTGTTTGGGACAGAAGAGCTATGAATTTGCTTAATTCCTATGCCACTATTATACAGTAGTAGTAGCTAATATAAAAAGCATACAGTAAAGGTAGCAAGTGTAATCCCAAGATGAGGGATACTTTGCTTGAAATGTTTCTGAGGGGACTGTGAGGAGCAGGACTTAAACACAGCTGCAGTGCAGAAAAGAAGGTGATATCTGCTCTCACGTTGCCTCCAAGAAGGTGGGTAACGAATAGAGAGGATGAAAAAGGAGTGAAAGAGTCCCTGAAAACCCACAAATCTACCCCAGAATTGGCACAATAAAAGTATATTAAAAAAACAACATTGTTTAGAAGCAGCGTGTGAATGGAAAAAGAGGTCAAAAATAATCCCACAGAAAAAGGGATGTGACAAAATGCCAAGCCATACATGGTCTGTAGGTATGTTTTTGCTCTTGCTCTAGTTGTTTAACAGAGAAAAATACGTGAAAATCACCTGATTTCTTGATTAGGCAGTAGAAAGATTACTTGGCCCAAATCTATAAGCCTGAGCAGGAGGTAGTTCCTGGTGAAGACAATCCAGTGGAGTAGGCTGAGCTCCCTTTGCCTTTTTCAAGGCCTATGACATTCATTTGCAGGACTATTATCCTCAAATTAAATATTTCAGTGATTTTCTCCCCACCCTCACTATGCACAGCAGTGCCAGAGCCTGGCAATCATGTGCAACTCTGCAATAACAAACTGGCAAATTCCCAATGGAAGTAAACCATTTCAATTAGGAATCGGATTTCATTTTTAGGCATCCAAGAACTTATTTAACCAGAAGCAAAAGAAACCATTTTCCCCAAAATTAGGAATCAGTTTACTAAATGAAAAGTAGCATAGGGCTGGTATAAGATATCCTTTATTGCAGAAAATCTGGTGGAATAGTCCACTGTTATCCTTGTATTATTGTTAGTTACAAAACAAACAACAACAACAAAAAAAAAGAAGAGAAATGTTTAGAGATAAATTTGTCCAAACATCAGTTTCAGCTGTGATTGTGCAACTCCAGTGAGGCCAACGGATAGCTCAGGGACATCACATAGAGCAGGATTTAGAGTACCCAGTGGGTGACCATCTCTTAAAGGCCTAGCCTGTACGCACCTCACTGGTAGGACAAGTTTCTGGACTGGAGCATCACTACAGGAAGGAAAGGCAGGAATAAAAATGGATGTTCATCTGTCCTCTAGCAGATAGATCTATGGGTCTCAAATAAGGGAAAAGGTGGCTTTGTCAAACATCAGGTTAAAAATAGAGATGAAAGAAATTGGTGGCAATCTCATGTTAGAAACTTACTAAAGACCACTTAAAAAGGAAGAGGGGGACATATGAGTTTTTTCTTCAGCAAATATCAAAAGGATCCAAAGAGAATACCTGATGGTACATGGGTATCTCTTGGACAAACAGTTCAGTGGGACAAGTGCCTGCAAACATGCTGAGTGCAGCTTTTTATTTTAGGTGGAGGAAGATACTAAGGCTTGACTGTGCCTTTTGTCCAATTCCAATTGACTGGCAAGTGACAAATTGAGAGATAATTTGAAAGAAGTAACAGAGTTCAGTATTCTAAGAAAAAGGAAATATGAAAGCAGCAGAAAAGGAATAACAGATCTCAGGAGATCAGACTTCACCAGCTAAGCAAGTCGCTGGTAGAGTCTTCTAGGAAGATAATTGGGATAGCTGTGAGTTAGTAAAGGATGCTATATTGAATGTGCAGTGGCAAGTCACAAGATTCAGAAGAAAGGTCTTAATGGAACCTCTGAGCCTGCAATGCTGAGGTTCTCAGTGACTGGAATATCAAAAAGGGCTTGTGCAAATAATGAAAGCAAAAGCACGTAACTAAGGATGAGTGAAGTGGAACAGATAAAGCACTAGGAATAAAAATGAATGTCAAGTGACAAGGGATATAAAGGCAATAAGAAATAAATTAGAAGAGTTAAAGTGGTGCTTTTCCAAGCAGGAGTGGAGAAGAGCCCACAGAGATGTAAAGTATATGATAATATGCTTCCTTCTGTGTTCACCAAAAAAAAGTTAACTATGCACCAGTATTAACAAGGAAATAGCAAGGTAGGGCACAGTGTAGAAAACACAGGTTAAAAATATTTTGATAAAATAAGGATGTTCAAACAACCAGGGTCTGAGGAAATCCTCCCTCACTTGATAAGAAGCTAGCTACAGTAATGAAAGATCCTTGAGTGATCCCCTCAAATGGCTGGTACATAGACAACACAGTACTTGTCTTTACAAAATATGGGGGAATTACAGACCTGTCAGCAAAACAGGGATCCCTGAAAAACAGAAACTCTCATTAAACAAACTACCATTTTTCAAATACCTAGAAGATGATAACAGTTACATTGGGCTTGTCAAGAACAAATTGTGCCAAACTAATACAATTCCCTCCTTAGAAACAATGACAGACCTAGTGGATTAGGGGACATTATGGTACAAAGTGCTGTTTGGCCACTGGATGTTAACTTACATCCTCCTCAACAAGCAAAGATGATACGGTCTAGGTCTAACTCTGGGTCTGTCTGGTGGGGCTTCTCAAATAGGAAAGAAGGAAGCATCATGCCATGGGATGGTCATGAGGGGACTGTCTGCTGCATGACATCATGCTGAAGCGAAACTTGCTGAGAGGTGCTGTTCGAAGTGCACAGTTCTCCTACTCTGACCTCACGGAAACACTCAGGTTTTAAACTGAAAATACAGCAGAGGTAATATTAAAGGAGGTCTCCTCAGAAGCCAGGTGCTGGCCCTGCGTACAACAGGGACTGGGATTTCCTGCCCTAGAACTAACCACTACCCAGAAAACTTGGGTTGAACAATCCTCTACTTCGAAGAGAGCAGAAAGGGGAATAAAGCTAATTAGAATACAATGATTTATACATTCCTGGCTGCAGGACAGGGAGGAGACTTAAAGGTCTCTCAAGATGCTGTTCAACTCACTAATTCTATGATTTTTTTTCCTTCAGTGTTACGGAGCCATTTTGACTTTCCACAGCAAAGTACCTTCCTTATAATCCATGCCAACTGAGTGGTGTTTGTGTTCCTCTTCACTTTGCATTGGCTCAGGTTACTCTCAGCAATAGGCCATAGCCAGGCAATCAGCTGAGTTAGAAGACAGGCGGTCTTTTACATTCTTATACAGCTTTGCTTCTGCAGTAGGGGAGCTGGGAACTAGTGAAAGAGGGCTTGAAGGGTAGTGGAGAAAGACATTATGAAACAATGGAGGAGATATTCTGACTATGCCAAGAGAAGCATGGTGCTCTAAGACAAGAAGAGAGGCTAAGGGAGGAATGATGATGCTGTGAGAGGAGGATGCCTTGCGAGACACAAAAATGCCAGAAATGATAGAGAATTCAAGAGGATGAGTAGGGAAAGACAGTCAGCAGACACACATTCCTGGGGAAGGAGTATTTTTGGCAACTTCATTTAGCTATTCACCCAGTCTCTCATTCTCTTTCTCTCACACACAGAAAAACACACACATAATGCACACACAGAACAATTTTATCCAATCTACTTAGGCTAACAACTACATGCAACTAATCTCACATATAACAATGGTCCCAGAAAATGTCTTAGTTATATTCTTTATCTAATCCGGTTTTGGTCAGAGGGTGATACCAACATAGGAATTCTTAAAGCATCAAACTTGGAAGCTGGTCTCCCTGGGCATACCATATGGTCAAGGGAGAGAGAGGGGTTACTCCAAGAGGAAATTAAGAGCGAATAGCCTGACTTACACATCCAGAATCATGCTGTGTTGCAGGTTTTCTCTCTGGATTACACAGACAGCCTAGAAGCCAGCCTTCTAAATTAGATAGATATCTAAAATTAGTGCAAGTATGAACTAATGTGTTTCAACAGAACAAAGTAAGTGATTGCTTTCAGAACACACTTGGAAGTTCAGGTCATTTTTATGTAAAAACCATACTTGCTAAATACAAATATTTTAATTAATTTACAGTCTTCCACAGGATTTTTCAAACTTTCACCGCAAAACTGAAACCCCTCCACAAACTGTTTTTCAGTTTTCTACAATCAAAAAATATAACCCCAAAAATTCTGCCAGTCAGATGACAACTAGCCAGTTTGTTTAAGTTTAGGTTGCCAGACACAGGAAGATTTTTTAGCTCTCAGTTTTCCTAATGGAAGACATGAAAATGTAATTAAACCCAGATATTTTTACCAAGGAAATTTCCATTTTGCCTAACATTACAGTCTTCATTTTAAAAGCCATGTCATGTCAAAAATTCCACTAAAAAGACATTCCAAAGAGATTTATACTGCAGGCAATGGTGCAGTATAAATATCTAGACTGGACAGGAGAGAAAGAAGTAGATGCTTTGATTTGGCAATGAACCTAAACACAAGCAAGCTCTGACTATACAAGCAGTTCTGCTGAGAATACACACTGCAGGACATTGTAGTTGTTACTCGAAATAATCAAAACATAGGCACAAACACCTTTGCATTTGCTGTAGTTGGAAACTGCCAGTTCTCAGGTTTGAAAGGCTGATTTGTCTTACAGTTGCAGGCTAGCTCATCTGGTGGCCAGTTACTCATCTAAGATGCTGAATCTTAAGACCTGAGAAAAGAACAACGATAGATATATGCTGTTACATAGTGACACACTTCCTCAAAACAGACTAATCTGCTGAATTAATGAGGAGCCTTCCGTAAAAAATGCACATTTATTTTATTCGGTAGACAAACACAGCTGATGTTTGGAGAGTATTAAGAAGGTAGATTAATTGCTTTGCAATGGGAATTAGTAACCAATTCAGTGGTGAAAAAATAATTTTGTCAAAAAGAGCAACCAAATTAGGATAATTCACATCATTTTCACCAGTAAAGATGTTTTCAGTCTAAATAGAGGTGGTTTTGCAGCTAGTAAGAACATCATGGGCATATAAAGAAGGAAATTTTCAGCAATTCTAACTTAAGTTCTGGAATAACCAAAGCTGAATAGCCACTTGGTTAAAGATATTCTTTAGACTTATGTCAGTCCCATCATTCTGCATTCTGCTGTATTTATTTCAAATGGACTATGACTACCAGGGGCAGAAAGGCCAGTCTAGATCTGGGTTAATCAGTAAAACAAAAGAGAAGAAAATACTTCAGGGCTGGTCTTCATTATTTGTTAATGTCAGCACACAGGCTTGGGGGTGTTACAGAAAAATGCACATTGTATTTCCCTCTACGACAGATGCATTATCATTTATTTCTATTGGACATTATCACATTTCCATCCAGTTATGATGTAGTCAGGACTGTGGATGTAAAACAACATGCTAAGGTATCCTGAAGACTCACAAATCAATCTGAAGTCAATGAGAGCCTTGTTCTTCTCTAGACAAGGTTACCAACATGGTGCTTACCTACAAAGGTACCTGGACATACAACACTGCAGCTGCTTCATGACTGGGTGCTGGGCTCCACAGTAGGGTTCCCAGCACTGAGCTAGGCAGCCAGGCTCATCATAGGGTGCCTAGGGATCTGCCCATACAAAGGGATTCACAAGAGGCCATTTAATGGACAACAGATGCGTCAGATGGCTCAGAGGAAGTGCCAAGGACACACATTCAAATCCTTCATCCAATCCAAGGCTCAGCTGCCTTATTCTGGGCTGTACGAAGTACTTGCCTCCATGCCACTTCACTCTCTGAACCCTCCTCTGTCCTGAAGCATCTCAGCATTTTCTTTCAGAAAGAGCAGGGCTAAGCCACTCCTGTCTTGCATGGGGTCCCAGTGCCATCACAACCAGTAAGGGGAACTGATGGACCATCCATCAAGGGATCTGGGGCCGGTTCCCTTTTCTGGTGAGATTCGGACCTCTCTCTCCCACATGAGCATACTAGCTACCAGGCTAGTTTCCCCTGCTATGTGGGTTAGCCTCTCAGGGGATAGATAAATAAAATAATTGGTTCATATAGATAAAGCCCAGTCCCACAGCAGAGCACTGAGTCTGGCATAGAGCCCTCTCCTTCCCAACTGTGAGGTACAACAGGCCTTCCCCTACTCTCAGCTCTCTGAAGCCTGTGATTCAGGGCTTGTAACAGTCAAGAAGGAAGCCACCCCGACACTGTCAGCAAAAGGTGAGAGTTTGAATAGCAGAGACAAAAACAGGGAGGAAAATTGTTCAGGTTGCTCACTGACTGTTGAAAATCAGCCTCTTGAAGGCACCAAGGTGGGTAACCAAGGTTATCAGCCACATCTGAGACAGCCTCAAGAGTTTCACTCTAAACAAAACAATAGGTGAATTAAGCAACCTGAAGGCTAGAAAACACAGAGAAATAAATACTCCACCAAGGCCAGCAGGCTAGCATCCAATGGAAGAAACTTCTTGAAATATATTTTAGGGCAAGTTACAAAATCTGAAAGGCTTCCAAAATGCCAAACGTCATTATAAAGTTATCTTGTAAGACAGAAACTGAGAAGAAAATCTGACACGGGACTCTGACCCCAGAAATCACGCTTTCAGGAGGTAGGCTGCCTGATGAAATCTGTGCTTAGGCGGGTTCTTTTTTCATCTGCGTGGCTTTTCTGCAGACACTCTGTTGAAGGTAGATCAGAGCAACAAGAGCAGCAAATGGCTGTCCAGGAAGACGCCTTCTGAGGAGAGGCAGGAAAGAGGAACCGCACAGATGGAGCACTCAGAAAGTGGGTGTCTAGATAGGTGTAGTATCTAGGGAGAATGAGGATGAAGAGCCCAGATACAGCTAGACTGCAAGGCTGGCTGGACTGATATAAAGAGACATCCCACAGAAGAAACAGTTCTGGATACCACTCAGACTGACACAACCAGGCGAGAGAGGTCTAAGGGAGGAGGCTGGTGAGTGCCCATCCAAAGATGATCTCTGCAGATCAACATAGACCAAAGCCACCGATACTCTGGCTCAGATTTCTCCTAAATTTCCATCTCCACACGTACTCCTTAGCACAAAAACAAGTACTTGGTGATGCACTGTTAGACAGGCACTAATGGTTTCTTTGCCATTTAAGAAAAACTCTGAACTGAATCAGGTTAACTGGAAGTAAGACATCCAGAGATGAAGAGCTCTTATTGCCATCCAAAGAGTTTTTAGAATTGCTTTCAGATATTACTGCAAAGGAAGCTGATTCCTATATCTTAAAACTATTAAGAAAATATCATCGAGCCAGGAACATCAGACAAATGGAAAAGCTGTGATTTAGCATCTTCAGTAAGAGTGACTTGATGTCTGAGTCTCTTACGATGCCATGCTCCTAGCACTTCACTCCCTCATCCTGCATTTCAGAGAGCAGAACAACAGCCTCTGACTGCAAACAGAAAAAACTATCACTGCAGCACTGGTTCTTTCCATGCTGGAAGACACATCACAGATCCGAAATCTAGGTTAACAACTGTGTGCACTTTTAGCGTAAAAGCAAGGCTATGCCAAAGGGGAAATAATCAATACAATTTGTTTCTGTCCTCAGAAATGGCTGATAATTCAGTATTAAAGCCTGATTCTGCTCTCACAAAATTCAGTAGCAAATCTCAATCTGTTTGCATGAAGTGAGAGGAAACCTTGAGAACTCAGTAAGGCTTATGTACTCGTGTGCACCGAACCAGCGAAGTGGACCCAGCAAACAAGTTGAGAAAAGTAAAACTGCATTCAGGATTGGATTGGATTGCTTGCCTTCATTTTCACTTAGAGAGGCACAAAGAATACCCAGAGGATTAGCCAGTTTGATGGTTAAAAGCTCCAATGCCCTCCCGACGTTAGTTCTCCCACTGTTACTGTCTCTGCCAGCAGTCTAACGATGGGAGATTTCCTCAAGTATGCTACTGTAGACACAACCACAGTGTAAATAGTTGGGCTGCTGCTCCTCTGGGAAAGCCAGCCATGCCAAGAACTGTCAAACAGCAGCAGCAACCAAGGTGGACAGGTCTCTGCACCTTCTTCTTCACAGCAGTGATGGATGAGGTGCAGAGGATTAAACAGGTCTGTTACAGGGCTCACATTGTTGTAAGCAAACAGTTTCCTCTCACCTAACTTAAATAAAACAACCAAAAAGGAAATCAAAACAAATACAAATAACTGCATTAACGTAATATAAGCACCTTACGCTTACAAATCATACATAAGTATATACATAATTCCAGCAACCACAGGAACAGAGGAGAAGTAGCTTTTGGGTAGCCAGACCCTCTTTTCTCTCCTGGTCCACCCACTCCTCAGCCTCTCTAGAAGATGTAGCAATCCTAAAAGGATAGGCTTGTGCTGAGCACAGGGAAAGGGTGTATGGGACAGATGGAGACATCTACCTTCAAACTGTCTTCTTACCTTAAAGACCCTTCACAGCATTGCTTGCAGTTTCAGCTTTTCTCACATTTAGAAGCTTGTCTTTAGCAGAAACTTCTCCCTGCCCTGTTCTACAAAGCAGCAGCGTTGCCTTTCCATTTAGCAGTTTTGAAAAGTGCCAGGTTAAGCATTCTAGAAGCTGAAGTTGCCCATAGAGCCATAGATCAAAACCACCTCTAGCTCAGATTCCTCAAATTTCCATCTCCACATAAACTCCTTAGCACAAAAGCGAAAATTTCGTGATACACTATTAGACAGGCACTAATGGTTTCTTTGCCATTTAAGAAAAATTCTGTCTACAGATGTGACAGACGATAAATGATCTGGTTTTCATTTCCAAGAAAGCTCCTTTATACATCTCTAGTAGTCTAGTAGGGGCTTAAGTATAGTTCGCACCAACTAGTTTCTACCAGATGACACAGAAGCATTAATACACACGAGAAGCGGGTCTCCCCCTCTATTTTTTATTTGCACAAGAAAATTATTACTTTTCTGTTTGCTTGCAGTAAATGTGAAGAATTATAATGTAAATAGACAGGGCAGTAGGAAAGTACTTAGGAAAGATGTAGCAAATTCATTGTTTGCAGTGATTCTACTAAGTTCCAAACCAGACCTAGCAATTAATTTGCTTTGACAGAATCATGTTTTTTGTTACACTGTTCCACATACTTAATTATGTGCTAATCCACCTCCAAGAAATCAGAGTGAGCTAAACTAGAGAACCATTACCCAAAAACATGACTAGGAGCCAAGCATCTGAAATTCACTTATTGATACAAAACATAAGGCAGACTTGCAGCACAATCAGTCCCTTGGGTTTAATCTTAAGATCTATAATGAAAAATCTCTTCTCTCTACCACTGTAGTCTTTCATCTCTTCCCAGGAGGCAGCAATCATCTTGCCAAACCCTCCCGTGTGGTACTAATTGTCAAAAGGGAGTCTTTCTGTTACTGCAGCACTGTAAGGCTAATGAATTTACTGAAGTAAAGATCATATCTGACAAAGACCAACTACCGAACTACAGCAGTGTACTGATTCTCAGCAATGTGTCCTGGGCAAATCACCTCCAGTCAAACCAGCATCACTGAAAAATTACTGGTTAGTTTTCATGAAAGTGCAGTTTGTCACTAGCTCAAGAGACACTGTCAAGTTAAACAAGTTTCATATATGGAAGACAGCTGCTCCTCACCTGAAACTGAACACAGACTGTTGCCCAAAGCAGGGCTGGGAGATTCATTAGGAAATTGGCACACTTTCAGAGAAGAAGAGAACCTTTCTCTGGCAGGAAGGATGGAGTAGATCTTGGTTTGTCTGCTATTTGTCTCGAGTTGTGGAGAGGGTGAGGTGCTGAGGTAAGGCTATGTTGACACTGCAGAGATGGTCAGGATGGTGAGGAGATGTGACTTCCAACTATA
This sequence comes from Steatornis caripensis, assembly GCA_013398225.1. Lineage (NCBI taxonomy): Eukaryota > Metazoa > Chordata > Aves > Caprimulgiformes > Steatornithidae > Steatornis > Steatornis caripensis. The sequence continues at coordinate 109,570 of VZSC01000264.1, read as the reverse complement.
CAACTTTGGTTGCTGCAAGCCCAACTGTTGACCTAATCACCCAGGCAAAACCGGACTTCTCCCATGATTGCTAGTTTCCCTTGGTGGAGGAGAGAAGTTTGCTTCTGTTAATACCAAGCACAGTTACAACCAGCCATATTTAGACAGACCCTGAATGAAATGTTTGATGTTCTGAGGCATTCTGTTAGGCTTAGGATTTTTCTTGTCCAAGATGGTTCAGTCAAAAGGCATACATTTACAAAACCTCATAGTCAATCCCAAGCTTGCTTTCTCAGGAACTAAAACATTTTGGATGGATATTGCAAATGTGTGTGCCATCAGGACGGTATTTTCTGTCCTGCAAACTGCTCTGAGCCTAGCAAGTGTTGCCCTAGGCCAGCAGCCAGCCAGGAAACTGGCCAGATCAAGACACTAGCCTCTTCAGCATACTCAAAGCCAGTTCTCAGCACTGGCTTGAGACCACAACAGAGCCAAGTGGTGACCTGCAGAAGCCATTGAGTAGTGTTTATATGGCTGTAGTTAGCAAAACAGACCATGACTTACGGGTATATTCATGCTATGGCTTTGTGCTGTAATAACTTGAAAATCTGATGAGTAAAGCTTTCAGGACTGAGTCTTTACTATGTTAGTGAAAGAGAAAACATTACCACTGATCAAGAATACCAGCTTTTATGGTACACAAAGTCCATTTCCTTATGGTTTTGCCCTCTCCTTGATAATAGCTGATAATTTTAAGTGAGCTCTACAGGCACAAGTAGTTAAAACCAAATCCATTTATGCCACAACACAACACAGTCACTGAAGAAGACTGGACTGTCACAGTTCTACCATGTCCAGTCACCTGAAGTTCAGCAAGGGCCAAATTCTCCTAAATGAAGACATTTTTCAGAGCATGTTGGAGACTCATGTTCCTAAGCCATTTACACCTGGGACAAAAGATGTGTAAATGTAACAGGGCACAAGCATTTCAGAAGGGACTTTCACACTGTGGTGATGAGTGCTGAGCAGCTAAGTCACTGACTGGAAGCTGTGGTGTCAGTATGAGCCTTCAGGAAGAGCTGCTTCAATATCCTCAGAAACAAAGGCAATGAGCAAGAAGCTGCCTAAGCCAGCCAACGGTGGAGTTCCAAGGACTAGCAGGTTCCTTAAATCCCACCCACCCCTAGAAACCTAGCACTTTATAGTGGGTGGCAGTGAGGCATCTCCCTCCCTGCAGAAGTCACAGCCCTAAAGTTTCTCCTCATATTTGACACTTACACTCATCAATCTGGAGATGAAAAAGAAAAAAAACATCTACCAAGAAAGGAAGCGCCCACATCCCATTTTCATCCAATAGCTCTTTGGTTATTACACTCCTCCAGGCCATGGAATTGGTTCCCACTTAAAGTTGAGTTAAATATCTCCATTTTAGGCTTAGGTAGATAATATTGCTGCTATACAGATGTATCTAACCCTTGGTACCCAAATAGCTTTAAAGTTTGGACCTTAAGATCCCAAGTTTCTCAGAAGTCAACACAACTATGACTCCTACAGCCGCTTTGAAGATGGTTATTAGGGTCCGAGGTCTTTTGAGGTGAAATTCTTTGAACTGAAATGAAAATATTTGTTCCATGATAAATATCTGGACTTCCCCTCTGATCAGCGTATACCTCCAGGGATAACTTCAGGTATCCCATCCCATTCTAAGCTATTTTTGAAGGAATTATTCATAATTTTGGTTTGCTTCCACTTTATAGCAAGGATAAGTACGTAGCTCTTAAATGTTTGCAGAGCTGCTGAGCAGCAGCTGGGAGGCTCAAGAGACTTAAAAAGAAATTCATTTTCTAACAAACAGAATGGTCTGAGCTAAGGTGCAGTCAGACTTGTCAGCCCACAACTGCTGAATTAGACAGATCTGATAAATGCACCATGGTAGAGTCTAACACAATGGCAATGGGATTTGGAAAGTGACATTCAGCTTCTTGTGATTCTGTGCTGTCTGGCAACCAGTGTCAAAGGAAGCAGAACTGGAGTGTTTTCTCTGAGCTGCTTGTATTTGCTGATAGCCCAGATATAGGAAAGAGAGGCGTCAAGAGCAAGGAAGGCCAAAATCCCCCCATCCACAGCCACACACACATTTGGAATGCAGCTCAGCAGGGAGGCTCCCAAAATCATTGTTGGAAGAACAAAGGCAAGTTTTAGATGACAGACATTTCAAACAACAGAAAAGTTTGAGGACACCAATAAGAATAACAATTAGAATGGGAAAGGATTAAGTGGCCAACAAAAAACAACAAAAGGAAAATTAACATCTTTTCAAAAATCACAAAGCAACTTCAAAAGCAGGGTAAGAACAATGAAAACCCCAAATTATGCACAGTTTAGCAGCAAAGCTCGCAAAGAAATTAAGTGACTCCTGCAGAGAAAGGGTGTGGGGAGATCTTATAAATTTACCAAATTCCAAACAGGATAAAAAAAAAAAATCTCACACACATAGCCTGGGAGGCAGCCAGTACCACTTGGTGCCATGATTTTTGAAGGCCAAATTCTAAAATGCATTTCCAATGCTAATAGTTTTGCAAAGTGGAAAGCTAGAAAATTAAATGATATTACCAAAGTCCAACTGGGGTTAGTAGGAACGGCCAACTAGTGACAAGGCACATGTCTGTGATAACACCTTGCTTTTGCGCAGCCATCACCGAGTCAAACTTTAACAATTTGGGATGAAAGTTTGTATGACAAGTACTAAACTCAGGTGGAGTTCTGTTTGTTGTTTGTTTTGAAATGTTCAGCCAAAATCATTATGCTGTTTTCCAAAAGGATATTTGAAGTTGATAAATTATCTCACCACTTAAAGCAAAATCTCTAATGAACTTTCCTTTGAAGCACTTCACTACTTCCACATCATTGGGAGAGAGGATGTTAAAATTTAGCAGAAGTCTAAAACCTAGCCTATCTGTGTTACGGCTTTACCTTTGCCATAAAAGTCCAAGTGAATTTAATTACAAATCTTAGAGGAACCACACTTCACACATCCTTAGCAGAGACTTCCTCGATTTCAGCAGCTAATGATTCTGGCAGTTCCTTCTGAACCTTTCTTCTTCTTCTTCTCTGAATCTGTTCCTTCCACAGCTTGTAGTGTTGTTCAGGCTGCAGATAAAACCAGGGAAAATCTGCAAAGGCTGCTTTTGGCTTTTCCAGACTGGCATGAGGCTGGGCACTGGAACCGAGAGCAGGAAACTGCTTTGCTACACTCTGATGCTGCCCCTGCTGGCATCCAACAGTAGAGTGCCTCAGACGCTAAAAAGAGAAAAAGGATTCGGGAGCAGAAAAAAGATAATATTGAGATTCAGAGACAATATGAGAGAGATTGTGACAGAGTTGGAGGAAAGGACTGGAGCACATTGGGGAAGTAACTCCTTGGGTTAGGAGCTGGAGACAGCATGGGAAGGGGGAGCTGGGAGCACAAGGCAAAGAGCGTGTGACTGGTAGCCACAAAGATGGAGGGGACAGGGGATCCGGTCCTGCTAGGAGCAGGAGCTGGAGCCATGGAAGGAAACAGAGAAAAAGCTGAAGGTGAGACACAGAAATGGACATGAAACTTAGAGGTGAGAAAACAGACACTGACAGCAAAATGACTGGAGAGAGACACTAGGAGGGGGAGCAGCTTGGGGGAAGAAAAGTCGAAGAAAGAAGAGGAAGAAAGGGGAGTCAGATCTTACTGGTGTCTGGGCATACACAACACTGAGAAACGTGAGCTTGTTAAGACAAAGAAACTGAGATAAGAAGTCAGGGAGGAAGGATCTGGGAACAGGAGAAGACCAAGACTGAAGGAGAAGCCCAAGGGAGGAGATTACAACGTATAAAAACTAGAGGATGTAAGACAGGGCTGTAGCATGGAGGCAGGGCACAAATAAAAATCATAGAAGAGAGATCAGACAGAGAACTGGAATGTGCTCTGCATCAAAAGTAATTCCTGAGGGATGAGAGGAGAATTGCCAATTTGCCAAGTGAGGAGAACAACAACAGAATGAAGTCAAGATCTTTGACAAGGAGAGACTGGGACAGGGCAGGAGGATAAGTCAGCAAGGAGAAGACCCAAGGAAGGACAAGGGAAAGGTGGGGAACATGAAGCAACACCAAAGGGCTGTCATGTAGCTCATCACTGAGCAGAACAGAAGGTGCTAGCAGCCCACCCTCCCAGTGCACCTGTGAGACGCATTGCTGTCGGTTCAGGCTGGGAATAGCAGCTGCCTACCACTCTTTGTTAGCGTAAGTGCCCGCACACGCTGTCAAGATACCCTGCATAACTAAATATCCCAGCCTTAGCATTCAGAGGGCTGGACACAGGCCTTTTCCTTTTTTTCCCAAACAACCAATGAATTTGCACACAAAATCACTGTGTTCAAAACTCTCAGCACTGTTGTAGAACCTTGAATTACCTCTTTCATATCTATATGCTCAGATAACAGCTTTTAAGGACACAGTCACATCCCACTTTTCTTTCAGCCCCATGCCTCAATCCACACGCAGAATGGGCCACACTCCCTTAACAAATACTATTTGCTAGTTTGTTTTCCCATAACTGTTCAGCATTGGCAAACATTATTTACAGCACACAATTCAAACTGTTTCTGAAGAAAGTCATTATCTCTCACAGTAAATTTCCTTCAGCTTATATCCTTAAATATATCCTTATTCACTTCCTTACTGATTTCCTTCTCTGTGGCATTCACAGTGGTAGCATTTCCAAGCCCTAAAGACTCAATAGTTTCTTCAGGAGCCCAAGAATGCAGACAAACATTTAAATAGAGTTTTAAATAATTAGGACCAGCATTGCTGGAAGTGCTTGGTATATTGCCCTACATATTTGTCTGTATTTGAATAAACACCTTTGAAAATCTGGCTCTCTGTGCTTGCACAACATCAATTCATTTATTTTCACAACACTTCCCGGAGGGCAGGGCAGACAATATTACTCCCTCGTTAGGAAATTGAAGCAATGGAAGTGTCTGGCCAGAGCGGGTGCCCAATTTGAAATAGGCAGGAATTGCTTTCTGTAGTGTACTATTGGCAGCAGCTCTGCATGCGCCTCAAATGAGCCCCTAGGCTTGCAAGTAATTCAGGAAATAAGGAACACACCATTCATGACCACCTGTGGCTGCATGAATGACTGTCCCGGGATCACATAGAGGCTTTGTGGCAGAGAACATGGACAACAGCCTGCACCGGAGCAGGCCAGCATGAGGCTTTTCTTTATCAGGCAGTTGTCCTTCCACCACCTGCAAGCTCGTGTTTTATACCTTACACATATTACTACTTTAGCAACAAGTGATAAGAGTCCAGGCAGCAGCCTCCTTCGCTACACCATGATCCATCTCTGGAGGAATAATCCTACCCTACAGGCTGTGTCCTGTTAAAAGCTCTGTGTAACCCCACTGTATATTTGACAAGGTAGTGCAAGCAGCGCTGCATCTGACCTTGCCTAACTTCTGAGTGAACAGGAGTCTGTGCACTTTATTCAGCTTTAGTTAGTGTTTGTTTCAGAGCCATGCACCTTAGAGACTGGACATAAGATCAAGATCCCGGACAGTTGGTTCTGTTGCCAGCTATACCACCAGCCTGCAGGGCAACCACAGCTAGGTTATCTACTTCCCGATGTCTCCGTTTCCTCTTTTGCAAAATAGGGACATTAATACTGACATGGCTTCTAAAGTATTTTGAGAACTATTGATTTTGAGAACTATTGAGCACTATTTGACAGTTAGGCATTATTACTGTCATTGCACATAGTGGGGTTGATGTGTAATCCATACATACACGTATTTTAAGTGGCTGCTGAGCCGCTGGAGGCAACACACCAGACTAAACAAACCACTGCTCTGGTGAATCCTAGATTCAGGTCTTCAGGCAGCTCATCATCGTGATTACATAGCCTGAGGCCACAGACGCATTTAAGTTTATGCCTTAAAAAAGAGGATTGAGTTAGAACAGCGACAACAGATGGAAGGACATAAAACAATGCAAGAAAAACCAGTGGTTCATGCGCACTACGCCAGGTTTGCTACTAACTCACTACTAACCTGAAACTTGCAGCATTGTTGAAATTCCCCATGACTTGTTCACAGTCAGCAGAGAAGCTGTGTGCATAACTGATCTAGATGTCAACATAGCTTCTTCACAGTTATTTTACGCAACTCATCTAAGCCAACAAGTCTGGTGTACAAAGGGAGAAGAACAAGCTGTCTGAGTGAATGAAAATTTTAGGTTTAGAATCTTTTTCTTTGTTTGATTACCATGCCATTAAACTGACCTTGGAATCATGCTTGAACTGCACTTGAACTTTGCAGCCAATTGCATCAAAAATTGAGATTTGCTCTTGATCATATTTTTGAAGTGCAAAGCATCTTCAGAAAGCTTGCCTCTAACCCATGTAGTTTGCATTGTGTCGTGTTGTTACAGACTGGGCAGAAACTGATTTAGCTGCAAGTTTAAACACCAGGAGTATTTTAATAAAGGCCTTCCATTCCAATAATGTATTTGAAAACTGCAGTATGAGTATGCGCAAATACATACGAAGATATGGCCACATTTAAGGTAACAAACCAATGGCATTTTTCTAACTTGTTACTCTCCCTGAGAAAAACTGTTATTTTCTAGATTTCAATTTTCTAGATACAAATCATATTAAAAAAATCATTCTGGCTGATGAAATTTAAAAGCGAGATTACAGAAAGATTGAAAAACTCCTTTCAGTTGGAGAAAATAATTCGCTACTCAGCAGATTTGCGCTTTGCTGCTGATCTGAAGATAATAAAACCCACAATAATACCTACATTACCAAGCACCATAATACCATACAAAAGCAACAAACACACACTTGATGAGATTACAGTTCCATGCATTTGGAACTAGTAAAAGGAAATACTTCTCAAAGAGGTCCAGAGCCAGTTTGGGGAATTTTCTGCAACAGAAAGTCATTGTGATAAAAAGCACAACCATCTTTTTGAAAAGAACAGGATCGTTTTCTGGATATTAAGCAGCTATGCTGGTAAAGATAACGACAAATAGAAATGCACACATTCTTTTCAAGGATAGTCTTCTTTTTTCAGTCTTGCCTGTGGTCTTCAATGAAGAGGCAGCTCCAGAAATAAAGCACTGTTCTGCTGCTGTGGTTAAGTCCATGTCTCTAAGTAACCCCCTTGAAAATTTCCACTGCCTGAGCTTGGCAGAGACCTAGCCTAGGGCAGGATTCAGGCCTCTAGATAAGCTTTAGGTCAAGCGTGAATCAGAGGTAAAATGTTTATGGAGTTCAGGGACTGCAAATCCCATAAGCAGTCGGGTGAGAGTTCATGTAAATGTTAAATCTTACGGGATCATCTTTCTTATAAGCTTGGTGCCATCTTGGGCTGTAATGGCATGCAAAAACTGCTTTAAAAGAAATGTTCTGAATACAATGCAACCCAAAACCCAGAGAGACAAGTCTGGTGCTAGGAACTGTTATCCAGCTCAACACTGCTGCAAACAGCTGATTAGCAATAGCATTGATATTGAACTGATGGCAAATCGCATCGAACTGATAGCAAATAGCATTCAGACCAGAGGGGCAAGGCTGAGCCTAGCTCTGCTGCCAGAGAAAGACAGTTCGCTTTGGCCAGACAAAAGAAGAAGCAAGGGGATGCTGAAAGTCCGAAATTTGCACACATTCACCTCGGCATCTGCAAACCAATTACAGCAACGCACTCTGTGAATAGATCACAAGAGATTTTTCATCCCTGAGCTAGAGACAGCACCCAGGCAGAATACAGGAGTTGGTCTTGCTCCCCGAACGCATCTCCCCAAACTCTCTCCTCAGCCACCCCATCAATTGGAATAAAAGCAACCAGAAAGCTCAGTGTGGATGTTTCCCACGTGCGGGTACAGTGCCGAAGCCCCCCGAAAAGGGCAGTCACATCCTCTGCAAACTGTCCAGCATTTCTCGAAGCCTAGAGACCCTCCTCTCCACACCTGGTTTTCACAACCTGGTTCAGTCACTCTGATGCGTCCAAGAGCGAGTGCCGAGGAGGGACACAGATGCTCTGCTGCCCTAGTAACTGTATGTCCATCCCAGTGAGGATTTCTGTCATATCACAGAGAGAGATTTACAGTTTTCTTTTTGTAGGAAAACACATCTATTTCTTAGCAGCACGAGGCTAATTCCCTGCTTAGCTGCCTGCAGCTAGGCTTTGCCACGTTTTACTACACTAGGCTACCCATTTTAATGCACTGACAGTTTCACTTTCTCTGCGCAGTGTGTGTTTTTGAACTCATTCCGCAGCATGCTGCGAAGCAGACAAGGGAGGAGGGAGTAAAGAAGGAAGGAAGGAATGAGAGAAGGTGGTTCAGCCCCATGGAAATGTTGCACTTCCCTGGAGATTAAGCTTCTGTTTTCTCAATAGTCCCAATAAGGGAATCTAAATGTTTAGCAGAGCAAATCTTAAAATAAGATTACACGTAGCACGTTGTCCCAGCCAAAAACATTACCCCTGCTTAGCGGCAGCCCAGATGCACTGGCATGAGTTCACACCAACTTCTTGGTGGGTGCGGAGAGCAGAATAACTTTTTGTGTTGTCTGCCTGCAGCTACTCCACCACTCACAAGCCCCATGAAAACACCTCAAGGGGCTGCTCTGCATTATTTGCCTACCACCATAAATGCAGATGGCACTTTGTGAAACAAGGGAAGATCTTCTCGGTTTCAGGAAATACCCGTCACAAGACAGCGGAGCCCTGCTGATTTAAACCACAAAACTGCTGGTGTATGGTAGACCCAGTTTCAGTCCACATCCCTGCCCTAAGCACCTTCCAGTTTAAGGCTTGAGCCTGCCATATAGCCCTGTGGCATTTGTCCCAGGCCCCATGGACAAGTACCAGCTACTGAGCTAAAACCCTCACAGCCCTTTCCATTAGCCCACACCTGGTAAGAAGGTTACCTGGCTGGTTGGACATCCAGAGCACGTGGCTAGGTGAGATCAGAAAAGCATTAAAAAAAGAAAGCCTCAGCAAGTTTGTAGTCCTTCTCCATTCATTTCTACTCACTGTCTGCATTGACCAAGTCAGATGCAGTCAGTTCCCAGCTCATTTCCTAGGTTCAGTTAGTTGAAAGCAATCCAAACTCAACTTGCCCACTGTACCCTCGCAGTTCCCACATGCAGTCTACTACATCAAGGAAACCTTCTACAGTTTCATGCCAGGGAGTACAGTTTCTGGGAAAGATGCCACCACTTCTTCTAATCAATTGTTTTAAGATGACACTACTTCACCATGGCTGAAAGTGCCACTCTTGGGGACATATGAAAATAATTCCTTCATTTTTAGGTCAAACATTGCCCTACAGCACTGCACAGCCCACATTACAAGAGAAATTGAAGTGAGAAGAGGCCCATTCTGGTATTGCAATGCCCAGAACAGAGCACAGAGCTCCTAGTGTGGTCCCATCTGGAATGCCTTTTAATATCCAAGTCAATGAGGTTTCGAGTCAAGAGGATTAGCTTAATCCAACTAGCTCCCCCTCCTTGGGGGTAAGGGAGAAGAGCAGTAGTTTAGGTTTCAACCTCAAGTGATACCTCATTCATTTAGAAAAACCCCCAGCTAAGAGAGGGGATGTAAGGCCTGAGATTTCTCACACACACACAAGAAACAAAAAAAAAAAAAAAAAGGAAAAATCCAGCATTAGCAAGCCCTAATCCATTTGCTGTGATAGCTATTTATCAGGCCATAAAGAAGCAATGAACAGACTAATTCAATTTTGCCTTAGTAAAGGCTCAGCTGTAAGGGAGACCTGAGCTTGTCATAGTTTGCCTACTGAACAACATGAAAAATTCAGACAAGATGGATGCTTCTGAATCCTTGGGGTCTGAGGAGTAGCTTGCAGTACCTGAAGCATCATCGCTTCCCTTTGGTACACCATTTGGTTAAGGAGTAAACTCGGTATACCTTATCTGCACCAGATCTCTCTATCTGCTAAGCCTTAATTAGAAGCTGAGCATATACAAGAAAATTGGGATTGATTAGCTCAGACAGCGTTCCCAGGGATTAGATGATACACTGGTACCTACAGAGGCCCAAGGAGGAACAGCAGGAGCCAAAATCACCCACCTTGCCCTGCAGCCCCCACTGTTTGATACATAAATAATCCTACAAGGATTACTGTGGCAAGGCTCACCTCTGCCACAAAGCTACAAAGAGCCTTTACGCTGGAATCGGTGAAAACATGCAGAGGTGGGAAAGCATCTGAGGAATTGACGCCTTCTGAAAGGCACCTCACCACAGGAAAACTCACCAGGATGAGGAATTGCCAGAGCACATTTGCTCCCAGCCTAAGGGTGTTTTCACTGCTGTACAAGTTTGTTGAGTCAGGCCAAACCCAAAATTTCATGAACTGTCTTTTCGGTGCCCTGAAACCAGGTGCCGTGAAAACCAGGCCACATGTGCTCATGAAAATGTTCTCATGCACACAAGCAGGACTTCAGTTAAGCCACTGTAGTAGGTAGATTTATAACTAGGCAATTTTAATTTGTTGTTAAACATGGCTGAATTTGGGAGTCAATAGACAATTGACAAGCTTCTTTATTTCACAGGCTGCAAAGGATGACTGGGAAAACGCCAGAATTAAAAGATTTTTCAGTAAATAATCCAGTTCTTATAATGATACCTGCCTGCAGCTTCTCAGTAGCTGAGCACAAATAAGATAACTCCTCAGTGAATTGTTCACATATAATCAGCCATCTAATTGTGTGTGCAACTGTCAGGCTGGAACATGCAAATTCACCTGCAAAATGAATATGTGCATTCTGAAAAGTGAGCTTTGAAAGGTCTATGGTGACAGGCAGCCAGCAAGGTCTACTTCCAAATGTCTTCTATGATCTTATCATGAAAATAAATGGCCTTCAGTTAAGTTCTCAATCCACTTCTGACCATTTGACTTTGAAATGTCTTTTCCTAGCTACTAAACTGCCTTCCCTACAGTCATCCTTCATATCACTGTGAGACCATATATAAACTTCAGGAAGGTTCTTTGTCAAGGTAAAGTGCAGCAGCTCTGCTCCATATCCTGGAACGGTTCAGAAAGTCGGTCCTCTCATTTCAATTGTAAAGCAACTGACAGTAATTGCCTGTTCTGTCTTGCCTCCAAGCAAATGAGAACAAGGACTGAAGGCACAATAGAGTAGAAATGACACTTGTGAAACAAGCATGTTGTAAGTCCTAGATAATTAACTATGACAAATACATTCATAAATGTATAATTGTTACATGGCGGG
>VZSC01000264.1:66279-98209 GCA_013398225.1 Steatornis caripensis | reverse complement strand
GGGGGGGGGGGGGGGGGGGGGGGGGGGGGGGGGGGGGGGGGGGGGGGGGGGGGGGGGGAAGCTGGAGAGGTACTGCATTCAGACTCACAAATCATTGAATTTAGAGAGGGAAAAGAAACAAACCAACTGGGGCCAACATAGAATCATCACCAATGGTAGTTCATTAATAAAAAGCCCTAAGGAAATAACATATGGCTAAATGGGAAAATTCAAGAGGCTATTCAGGCTGGACTAGCATGCAGTTGCGTGTTTGGAAACACCAGTGATAATGAAGGCAATGATAAATGACTGAGCAAAAAACAAGAGGGAAATCAGAAGAGCCAAAAATGAGTTTGAAAAATAAATAGCCTGAAGTATTAAAGCAAATCAACTTGAGGTCCTTTCAGGATTTGTCTACATTAGTGCTTCAGTTCAGATCAGGAGCATGCTTTTGAAGCAAATCCCTTCACTTAATATGCCGTGTTTATGTCTCAGAGGAGACAATCTAGATTCTTCTGAGATTAAACTAAACCAGAAGATGCACTCCAAAATAAAAGCCCCTTGAAATTTGTAGGGTGCGTGTATCCTGCAACCTCACCAGTACCAACCGTTCTGCTTTGCAGGCCTTCTCTTACTTGCCATCACCATGTGCTAGCGTATAGACAGTCTCAGCATCTCTGAATCTTGAAATGAGGATCTGAAATGAAATCTGAACCAGGAAATGTGTGAAGTAACCTGGGCGCTCATGAGGCTGGTGAGGCTTTAGGGAAACAGTCACAGCAGAGACTACATTTCTGAGAAGCTAAAGGATTCCTTTGCACCAGTCTTTAGCACTAAAGGTGTTGAGGTGATACCTATTCCAAACCTGCATTTTTTAGCTCCTAAAACAGTCTGACTAGGAGATGAATGTGTCAGCAACAGTGGCTTATGCTAGAGCAAAGGAATGAGTTTAAAAAGCACCCACTTTCCAGGTTTACCTTCGTGAGTCTGGGTGAAATCAAGTCAGGTTCCTACAGAAATAAGTAAACTCATTAAACAGTCCCCATTTCAATGGCCGGGAGGACAGCACAGTTTTGTACCTTTATTCAGGAAGCTGAAGATCTGAGTTACACACCACTAGGCCTTGCAGGTTAAAATAGTTTAAAAAGAGAACAAGGTGTCCCCAGAAGATCACTCAGTCACGGTCATTTCTCACAAACGTGGTTTCTGTCCTACAGAAATCATGTGTCATCTGTTTTCTAGACCATACTGTTAAAGACACCGGAGAAACATTTGACAAAGCTTTGCGGGCACTCTAAAGACTGCCAACAAAGGCCCTGCAGAAGTCACTGCAGGTGTGGAGTGGATGTGATAGAGTCACTGCAGTTTAATGAGGCAGCACTCATCAGCTGATCTGCCAAGGCTCTCTTTGCCATTGTAACAGAGTGACTTTCACTCAGGTGTCCATGCTCTGAAGAAAGAAAGGGATTCCAGGCTGTGAGACCAGCTGCAAAAAGGATCTAAAAATCGGACGCAATGACGTGAAAATCAAGGGTCAATTTCCCTCGGGGCCAAAGGTGGCAATGAGACCCTTCCACTGCCGCGCTAGGTCTGCTATCTTCAAACACAGGCACTGATGACCTGGAAAGGGAATTATGCAGGGAGGCAGCAACATTTCGAAGTGGTGCACAGTTATTTAGGTTAGCCAGGCAATAAGATTTTCCACAGGGATGGACAGTAGCTATATGATGCCAAGCAAAATTTAATGCTCATAAATAATGCACAGCACAGGGGAAAACTGTCTTTCATTGTTGCAGAACACTGCCAGAACTGCATCAGCTCAGCAAATAACATCAGCTATGTGTGCCACTTCAGATGAGTCCAGGGCACCCTGACTCAGAGTTTCAGTGCAGTCAAAGAACTAAGATATTTTGGCTGTAGAAGAAATAGCCTGCAGAACAATGCTGAGAGATTATCATTCCAGCTTCCTACATAAGCCGAGGTGCAGGCACAGCTGGGAAAAGGCACTTGTCACCTCATTTCAAGGTCAGCATCACAGAAGTCACTACTGATCACTGACCTCCTGTTGTCCCCTTCCATCTGCCAGCTCAGTCAAAATAAGCTAAGTTAATTTAAACAGTTTATACAGTAGGGTTTTGCTGCCACAGTAGATTCACTTTCATTGGAACAGGTTAAGGGGTACTCACACAGGCAACTATGCCATCAAATCACAGACAAAATAAGTTCTTTTTGCAGTGAGGTGTGAGAAATAGCTGGGGACAAGCTTGGAGGAGTGCGAAGGGGTAAAGAATACGACAACATTTAACTGCAGGATGGGTTGACTTTACCCAAAAACTGGAAGGCAATTCCAATGAGGCCATTCAGTTATCTAACACCATTAACTGTAAGTGCATTTAATGCGTTTTAATGTGATGGTAGATAGAATGTTTTGAGTACCAGTCTTATGAATCAATCTTTCCAGGCCTAGTGTGTTAAATGTTAAGCCGAGAGGATCCAGAAGAGTAAACTGAGAGCATGTTCGCATTGAAATCTCTCCCTGGACATTCTGCAGGGTATTTGTGACTTATCCCAGCTGTTAGCACCCAAGGGTAAAATGCCTGCAGTCCCTGGAAACTCCAAAATGCACCCAAGACTGCTAAGGCAACACTCCCATGCTCTCACCACCATGCAGGCAGGGACAGATAGTGGCCCCGGTACTCAGAGACAAAGCTAAGAAAACTTTGTGGTCATCCTGGCAGCCACGAGGCCTTAGCTGCTTAGATAAGCAGCTCATTTCCCCTGTGTATAGAGGACTTGGGCTCGTCAGCACTCTCCATTCACTTACACTGCACGGGGTGCTGTCTAACAGACATGCAGGCAGTAGCTGGAATTCACTAGGCACTGTCACAGGAGAGGGATGGGGAAAGAGTTAAAAGTAGATTGACATTGGCTATCACATGGTAGTCCCATTTTTGCATTCTCAAAGCTCACAAAAGGATACATACATCGGAATTGTTTGTTTGTGGGTGGAGGAAACAGGTGTTAATGTTTATCTGTAACCGTTGCTCTCATGCTGCATTATATGCACTTGTTCTGTTAGCCAGGAACCAGTGTGCCCAAACAGTCTTATGCACACAAGTAAACAAAGCTTGAAGTTACTTAGGCTGTGCTTACATGGTTACTTTAATCCAAGTCTATGCAGCCACTGGCTGAGGCTGCTCGGCCTTTACCCGACAGCACGTCAGCATGCTCCTGCTCCCTGCCCACAGCTTTTGTGCACCAAGAAATCAAGTGGTCAAACAGTGATTGGGGAAACAATTCATCTGCAAACAGTTCTTTTTTTTTTTTCCTGTTAGGTTGGGTTTGAGACGATCAACCTGCCACAGCATGCAACTTCATCGGTATTAATACCACGAGCATTTTAGTGGAAAAGAGAGGTCATGGGAATATGGTGGCCTTTCCAGCATAATCATCTGCTTATCTGTAGGCTCATACTTAAGTTCTCTTGCTGATAGGAGGAACTTCGGCACATACTTAAAACTGATCTTGTGGCTCAGGTGCTGTATGGAGCATTTTAGTACTTTTAAATTCTACCATAAATAAAACTCTATTCTACTCATAAAATCTCTACAAGGAAGTTTCACAAATGTAAAATTCTCCATGTGTGATGATCACTGATATTACGCAATATTTGTATAGCAGCATGAAGTAATTTTCTTTTTCTTGTCTGTATTTTATGAGATCATCTTATGACTGTAGTTTCAACAATGTACATTCATTTCAGAGCTGATCAAAACTCAGAACTTCTTGTCTTATCAAAGTTTGACATTTTGAAATTTGGTTTTGATCCAAGGATAAAACCAAGCATTTCAGCAATTTCTCAATAAATGGACAATCTGAAGGAAAACAAGAATTAAGAGCTATCTGGTTTCCATAGTCAATTTTAGGACTTTCACTTTTCATTTTAAAATATATTATATTTTATGGAAGTTCTCTTACTTTATATTTACCTGTTATTTCATGACTAATCGATAGAACTATGCACTGAATAATATTGATATGTCATAATATAACATATAAGAATTTAAATATCCTTCTATTCTACCAAAAAGTGCTATTTTTAAAACCATTAAGGGCAGTTGCTGCCTAGTACCAATCAAAACATCTTTTATTCTCTCATACGATAGTTTGATGCTTTAATACAGAAAAGAAAGGAAGATAAAATATTTCAGTCGGCACTGAGCAGAAGCTACTCTAAATTACATTTAGAATAAGACAAAAAACAAAATTTAAATGATAGAATGTTTGAAGTGCATGTCATACTGTATGTACTACATCAATGCTAACAGTGCGTACAATACCTAGAAATAGTTTAAAACAATGAAAAATAAAAATAACACAGAAAAAAAATATTTTTAACTGAAAGAGAACACTACAGTTACGTAAAATTAGGTTATTTTCCAAAACAAACTGTGCATCAGGACGAAGGGAGTAGCAATCCATTTCATCCCGCTGCAATTTTTGAGCCCAAATCTGCCTCCATCTTACTGATTTAAGCATCTTTCTTTGAAGCCGATATGACCACTTCTGTGAGAATAGCAAAAAAAATTTGGCTTGGAAAATATCTTCCTCAAAGAGAAGGAAGTGATTAAAAAAATATATTATACCAAATTCTTTTGCGTTTTTAAACACTTCTATGTTACTACTAATTAACAATCACACCTTATCTCTAGTAACCTTCAGGTGATCTAGAATATACTGGGATAACACCCAAGTAATTTGCCCCAGCACATTTAAAACGCTGAGACAACCAAATTCAATGCACAGCCTCTTCATGACTTTTTTCATTTGTAGGGAAACGTACTGCCTCTGCAACGACAGGGAAAGCCTAAAATGCCACCCATCCATCCATTCCAGTGACGTGACAGGGACCCACCAAACTGCCAAGCAAAGATAAAACTGGAATTTCCGGCTGCAAAGCACAGAAAAGAGGCAGAACACCCGCGAGCTGCAGTTGCGCAGGGGCACATTCCTCCTGGAAGATAACGCTGTGGAGGGCAGCCCCTCAGAGCCAGCAGCCGGCCCACACTGAAGTAACGTGCTGAAATACTGGCATTTTTCAGAATGCCCTCAAGCATTTCTGTTCCCTGAACTGCAACGTAGATTTTATTTAATTAGGTTTAAAAAAAAAAAATAGGTGAGGCTTAGGTTTCTGGGCCCTCGACACGCCATTTGCAATGTTCACTGTGGCTCATGGCAGCCATTACAGCCCCAGGAACCACTAGGCCCCACCCGCCCCTCAGACCCTGCCAGGACTTACCTAACTGGTGTCCTAAGCAACTAAAAAAAAAAAGAAGGTAAAATAAAGCAAGATGGACACAAGGCTTTTTGGGCAAGGCCATTGCCACCCTTTGTTCTTACATGAAGGATGAACATCTCCATGCTTATCACTGAGAACAGCGTGAGGTGCCGGCAGGAAGTAAGTCAGAGTTGGTTGGGTGCTCGGTCTCTCTCTTTCCCCACCTCACAGAGAGCCTGAGATGTAAGGAAGCCCATTTACACAAATGGGAGAAATTCTCCTAATGAAGAGTGGATAAAACAGCTTCATCACCAGAAGCAACCCCTTACCGTGCTGAAGACTGGAATTTGAGAACCTGCTCTGGGCTGAGGTTGGACACAGTGTCTGGCAGTGACAAGAAAACCCCACGTCTTCTCAGGGGAAATAAACGTTTGAAGCTGGAGGATGCATGATTTGTATCTTAAGATCATCCCTGATTGAACAGGAAACCATTTCATTAAAACGTGGTGGTGTGATGGGGGAAGACAAGTTCATGTTGTAACATCTCCCCACAAATCTTACCCTGAGCACAGCTGCCGACAAGGAGAAACAAAGGGGACTTTTCTCACAACCTGAGAATGACAGAGCATTATATGAAGGGAAACTCTGGCACCTGCTTTTAAAATAAGCAGGTAATTTCATTTCCGTGTGTCTATAAAGCTCATCCAGGTTACAATGGCACATGCTTAGATGCAGCCTTTCATCGCCAAGTGTTCTTCAGAGTTTTACAAACTCAGCTGGTTCTGCAAAACTGTATAAGCACACACGCACCTCAGCACATTCCTGCCTGTTCCTGAGGTGTATCTGCCCAGCAGAGGAAATAAAACTACTTTTTAAAAGCAACAGTCCAAAGCAGGAGATAATTTAAGGAATTTAACAGCATGTCCTTGAGCATCTTCATTGTCGTTGCTGGAACATAGCAGCTCTTGAGTATTCATCTGCAGAGCTACATGCACCTTTTACCTAAACATTCATGGCCATACTGGAACCACACTGACTCAGATTTCATGCAGGGTCTTAGAAGGTGATCAGGTCCTGGCCCTATAAGATATGTACGTAGGAGTTCCAGTGAAAGGAGTTCTCCTCTCAGTTCACCTCCAGTGAAGGAGTTCCATGTGCCTGCATGCCTGTGAGGCTCTAAATTCCAGATATCCCGGAGTGAAGAGCTTACAGACTCAGAGTGGGACAAACTCCCTGCAGTAAAAGCTAGTAGGCAGAGAATTACATGACCCGTAATTGCCATTACTTGCCTTGCAGTGGGCACTCTCCAACCTTACAGTCTTCTCACGCCATCTTGATGCCAGTGCCTTCCCAGGCAATTTTCCACACAAGTGTGGAAGCTGAGTGACCCTTCCAGAAGGATGTTCCCTGTTGTAGTTAGTTACAATCCAGAGTGTGATCTTCTGGTCCATTTTCCGCAGACTGGGACAGCATCTGCTGCAGATGGCTGCAGAGAAAAAGAGCAATGCAGAAATGGAGTCTCACAACACAACGACTGAAATGCTAGGCAGGTGTGCATATGACAGCAGGCAGCTTTAGGCATACAGACAGCGAATGGGCAGTAAGTACTAAAGCCAGAGAACAAAGAGCTAGGTTGCTGTGGGAAGGCATTGGAAGACTATCAGAACCCGGCTTATGGATTTTGGTGCCCAGATTTTGGTTAACTTTTTACTGCTGGGCAAAGAGTTGTAAACTCTTTGTTTTACAGTGAAACTAGATAGACTAAAGTCCTATTATCGGTTCCCAGCCAAGTAAGCAAGTCTAAGCTTTCAGAAAAGTGCCAAGAGTTCAGTGTAAGAGTCTCCTGTGTAAGGGGAAGTGATCTGAGGCAGGAGAGTTTCTCCTAGGGTCAGATACCAGGTTATTACCTATAAAAACAAGACCCTAGCCTTTTATGACCATTCAGGTTCTTACCATCAGGCCTTGCTCTGTATTCTCACTTTCTTTAGTCCAAGCTGCAGCAGTCCCATCTGCAGAGGACATGGGTTTTCTTGGCCATGACAGTCCAAATACACAGCTACCAGTCCTGAAGGCTGATGAAGTTCTTTGCCAGCAAACTGGAAGAAGTGGACCGCACAAGGGCCACCTTAGTCAGGCAGATCTCTCAGCGGTAGTAGGAAATTATCTCTGGTCCCCTTGACTTTGTCCACACTGTCAAGATGACTGGCCTGGAGCCCAGACCTAAGCTTCGAGATGTAAGTGGTGTGAGCTGGTAGCATCAAAAGTGTCTACAGGAGCACAGCTTGAGTGTAAGCTAATCCTCTCCTACACCTACTCTTTCCTGCCTAGAGAGCAAACAGCTGCACCCCAGGTAATGGCCAGAGAAAGCCAACACATAGGGAGTGTGAACAGGGAGTTCAGGGTAAAGTCTTAATACATGGCCTAAAGTGACTAGACGCTACACATAAATTTTCTTTGTTTATACCTTTTTATGTCAAGCAATTTGTGGATGACTTTGGAAATCAAATATAAGAGTTTCAAAGGCCATAATTTGGATGATTTATTTCTAAAATTAATTTATGTCCTCAGTCTCTCTTGAATTTTCTTCTTCCTGATTAGATCACTTGCTTTTTTTTTTAGTCGAGTGTTTTCTCAAACTATTTCATTATTTTCATTTGCTTAAAGTCTCTCTTTTTTTCCTGAAAAATATCAAGTTTGGCCATCCCTCTTTCCTTTAGTCCAGGTTTAGTATCTTTTATTTGCCCAGATTCTCTCCCTGTATCTCTAGTTAAATGAGGTATCTTGCCTCCTACTGATCGTCCAGGGAAAGGCTCTTGAAAGGAATAGACTTACTTGCTGGTGATATATACAAAGCTACGAATAAATATAATAGCTATATAAATACAGATTACTTTTCCTGCAAAGTATCTCCTAAGACTGTTCCCGCTAATGAGAAGACGTACATCAGAGAGATATAATCATGAGCAGTATAAGACTTAGAAACAAGCATTCTTTTGAATGCATCTTGACTTCTGCTTCTGAAGGTGACAGGCACAGTGCCTTATGCTGCCTTTTTTCTGAGCTTAGACCTTCCGCTTTGTGCTTCTTTCACTCTTCCAACAATGGAGGATGTGGAGAAGTTTGTCTACAAAAGCAACAACAGAGATGGTATGAACGGTAGCAAAGACAGTGGGCAGATCTGGAAAAGCCCTGCATCTAAAAAGCACTACCTTAACAATATTTGATATTAAAAGAGATCGGTTGCATTTACCATGTCATTGGCAGAGTGGAGAACCAGAGATCCTGTCTTCTCTTTTTTTTTTTTTTTTAAGGTCCATGAAAAAAGGGGAAGAAACTTTCAGAAACTAAATTCCTGGATTTCTCAAACCCGAAAGTGGGAACGTGCCTCTCTCAAACAGATGGCAAGTTGTAGGATGCCAGGCAGAAAAAACACTCATATTTTACAGTGAGAGTGATTAAGCAGTGGAAGAGGCTCTCCAGAGGAGGGACTAGATTAGCTTTCACTTGAAATCTTCACTTGAAGTTTGGCTACCTTTCACAGAGAAAATCTATGCCAAACTGAACTTGTTGGGCCAACTCAAAACAGGTTGGAGTATGGCAATAAGTAGAGCCTGTGATAGTCAGTAGATTAAATGATCTACGGCACCTTCTGGCCCTTAAGGTGTGTATGACTCTATGAAGCCAGGAGAGTGCAGTTCTGAAGGAGTGCTTCAACACTTGCTGTACACCTCACCTGATCTCCTCCATAATATCTGCAGAGGACATAACAGAAGGTTCCTCAAACAGCTCACTGGCCACGAACAATGACAGAAGTGCTGAATTAGAAGAACTCAAAAGAGAAGAAATTAATACAGGAATGCATTGAAGACGAGATGAGAAGTGTAGAATATGTGAAAATTAATCTAATTATAGAAAGACACCTGAAACAGCTTGAAAGTCAAGTAAGTGCAAGTAACCCTGAGCAGCAGTTTCCTACAATAGAAAGAGGACAGACATATCCTGTTTGAAATGATTTGTTTCCTGACAATGAGGCCCAAATTTAAAAATTTAACTTCTTTATGGTAAAAAGTACTGTAGAAAACTTACAAAGAACTGGACAAGGGAAAAAAGAGTATTCAGGCATTTCTATTGAAATTCTGTCCAATCTCCAAGTAAGGGACAGAACTTTGAAAAATGTTAGAAACAAACAGCATCTGTTTATCTGAAGTCAGAAAAAGTCTTTATCTTTCCCTAAGCATGCCTACAACATGCCAGGCTGGACAAGTCAGCAGGCTTTCCATAAACTCCAGAAGGCTCTCGACCAAACACTACAAGGTATTTTCAAATAATGGACATATATAGCAAAGAGAAGAAAACTCATTAAAGTTAATTGGCCCACCTAGAGAGTCTTCTCTCTGCCAAAACTTGCTTTTTCTTTTTTTTTTTTTAAGAACTCTGTTGCTAGCACTGATCAAAGTCAAAACTGTTGAACTCTCAGTAAAAATCTTCCAAAAATTCTACTTTCACCCAGGTCTGAAGAAAAACCGACATCTGAATGAGGAAATAACTGGTCTGCGGCTAAGGTAGACTTTATTTTCAGGATTTAAAAAAAAAACAAAACAAACTATTATTTTCAAGGAACATTCGTTAGAAATCTTTTAGGAGAACTCTGCAGAAAGCTGTGATTTTTGGACCTGGATGACATCAAGCAAGTTGTTGATCCCGCAAACTTTCAGGTATGTGCTTAGCTTTGTGCAAGTAAGCAGTCAGATTGAAATCAACAGGGCAAGCAAAGTAAACACACGATCTCCCCCAGCAGATCCAAGGAGAAATCAATGACATAGGAATAAAACAAAGCATGTGCATGTGTTTGCAAGAATGAGACACCTTGATGACCATCTGGACTTCTTCATTTTCATTGTCACAAAAATACCTTAGCAAATACTTTTGGTAAAACTGTCCACCATGGACTCCAACTGGCTTCAGTGGGTTGGCCACATTTACCATTAAAAGAACCCATAACATTTCTGTGGATTCTCACATGAGGAAGACCACTATTGTACTTTCTTAAATGCCAGCATTTAAGGACTATGTAATTCAAATCATAATAACACTCAGAGGGGGCTCTTGCTCTTCACAGTGCAATTAACCGGGGGTTTTAGACCACAGCTGTTTTTAGAGTTCCCAGAGGTCAAGAGGAATGTCACGTGTGGGAGCAATTAAAATGCTGTGACTTACAATCCTCTTCACAGTCACTAGCCCCACTCGTCTCCGAGTGATTACTCAGTGTCAGTGGAGGCTGTGGAGAAGCCAGCAGCACAGACCTACACAAGATGAAGTGCCGCACTTCTCAGTAATGATTCACCCACCGAGCACAGAAAGCCTTCAGAGAAACCTGTTGCAGCCTTCTTCAACTGGAAAGACAGGCTGCATCTACACTACCTTGGCGGCGTGCTTCCCAGCACCCCTTCTCTGACCCTCTGTGCCTTCCTGGCCTCAGACTGTCTGCAGGTTGGTACAAGGGGCTGGGAAGCTCATCAGTGGCTTTCCCAGAGCTGCCCAAACCCCTTACGCACCCACAGGATAACACAGCTTCAACCAAACCACTGCACACCCCAACTGCTCCCTGCGCCACCACAGACAGCGCGTCTCCTCTGAGGTTGCATGTCACCTAGTGCACAAGTGCAGGGGGACAGCAGGAAACTCTGGCACCAGAGACAAGTCCCCGCTTGCTACTTGTCCTGCCACCAGGCCCATGTACTTCCTCCACCCATGCAGAGCCTGAGCAGCACCAGCCGGCGCTGTGAGCCTCTCTGGGCACAGCACCACATGCATGGGTCTGACCCCACTTTGTTGCGTGTTAGGCTACTGCTCCCCATCCTCTCTGTCTCAGCCAAGCCCTCTCTACCCACCTGGAACCTAAGCTGCAATGCCAAGGTGCTGCAGAGGGACAAGACCACCCGGTGCGGTCTCCAACTCAAGCAGACACTAGCCACATGGTGTGGGAATGCACCTCCTGCCACATGGAGACCCCAGGTCATAGAATCATAGAAACATTTAAGTTGGAAAAGACCTTTAAAATCATTGAGTCCAACCAAGGCGATGCACTTGTTCCTTGGGAACGGAGAAGGTGGCACATATGAGGATCCATGAAGTGACACTAGCTCTGGCCTACCCATTTACCAGCAGCTGTGACACCTCTGACCTCTGCCACAGGCCACCAGCCCACACCTTATTCTGGCTTGCCACCAACACTTAAGCCCAGGTCTCATGAGGCACTTAGGTGGCTGAGCTGGCAGTCTCTGGGCAAAGGTAGCGGAGGACAGCGGGCAAGTGTTTTTTAGGAGGTGGCTAAGGCAGGAGAGGAGAAAAGAGGAAGGAAAGTGCAGCACCAGCACTCACTAGCCACATCTCTCTGTGCACTCCATAACTCCTATAGTATATCCAAGGACAATCAAAGGCCGTTACCGTCAGCTCTGTCAATCACAGGCGACTCCTGCAGACTGCAGCCCAAAGCACAGCCTGAGACACGGTCAGATCTCAGGATAACACCAAACATCTAAGTGTACACTGAACAAATATGCACACATCTTTTAAAGCCAAATCTTAGGCCCATCAATCCGCAGTTGACATCCTTTTACAATTCTCTAACCAGATAATAAAGTTTCCTTCAGCCACAGTGCAAATATCTCCCAGCAGCTCTGCCAGTATATACATCCCAGGGGGGAGAAACCCTTCACAGCTCTATCTCCTGACCCACTAAATCACCTTTCAGCAAAGCTTAACAAGGGTGTCAGAGCAAGCCAGTAGTGATTCCTCTGCACACATGGAATGTGGAAGAGCCACCACATCAAAAGGGGGGCAGCTGCTACTGACCTGGAGGCCAGTCAGTGCAGGAACTCCAGGGTGAAAGTCCCCATGAATGAGTAGCTAGCTGAGCGTGACCCAACATACCAGTCCCCCACCTTCCAGCTCAGCCTGAATAACAAAGCCTTAGGGTCTGGAGTTTCTTAAAAACTACTTTTCCAGCCAGTATTATGCAGATTTTCCTTCCTGATGATAGTCCTCCTTTCTCTGGCAGGAATCCTAAGCTCTCCTAATGCGGCTCAGATGAATCTGACCAGCACCACGAGGGCACTATTTCATTTTTTGTTTCGTTTATTTTTTCCCTTCTAGCTGGGTATAGCTGTTATGTAATTTTTTTCATCAATATAGGGGAGAGCATTATTTATAGGGGATTACGGGCATTACTAAAGCAAACCATTTGCACTTTCCAGTGGCTGGTACAACTTGCAATATCCTACCCTGCCTCATAGTTAGCAAGTTGGAGGATCAAACAATTTTGGTTTGATTCTCCTCCAGCATGCTGACGCAGCACAAGTTTTGTGTCTACATTTTAAGCGCACTGGGCACAGACCCATACCCACCAGCTGCTTCCAGTACTCCTCTGTGCAAACATACAGATTGCTTCAGGGCAGGAGGGAGGGATGCGCTTTGGTTTTCACCCCCAACGTTCCTACGCGCCTCTGTGGCCTGTACTTAGCATGGGTCCCTTCAGCTTCTCCACACAGACCCTTTACTCCTTTGACACCTTTCTCCATCACACTTTTCACCCAGTGTGGTCTGTTATGACCATGGCTGCAACCACTTAGTGTTGAACGGGATGCTCACCCCCATTCACTCCTCCACCCCAGTACTACGAAACCAAGCACTTCTAAGGTGCCTACCGCCTTGACATTTAAGAAGTGAGTGTATTTCTTTCACAACATTCCCACTCACTGAGCAAGAGAATGGGAATGATGCCCATGCATTAATAAGATAATAAACATCCTGCTCTTTACATTTCCTCAGTCATGTATCTCCCAGGTACCAATGCATACAGACGGAACAGATCATATATGACATTTTCATCTTGCTTGTCACATACAAAACACAGTGGAACAGCCAGCCCGCAAGAACATTGAGTATGCAACAAGCCTTCTCCATCCTGCCTCACCTCACTGCTGCTTCCAAGGTGAGTTGTGAAGGCAAACTCAAAATTAAAGCCTTTTTCTCCCTACATGTACTTTCACATCAGCCCTCAGCAGAAAATTGAGCTGGACTTACCTTACTACCACAGTCACAAACTATGGGAGAACCCTGCACGTGTTAGGCATTTCCCAAGGTGCACCAACCAGCCCCCGTGCAGAAGTGTCATGTGAGTCTTCATCAACAAAAGTCCAAAAGTCTGCAAACCCTGCTAAGGTGGATAAAGAATTCTCCTTGGGATAAAGCACACCATACTGTAAGGATACATCTGGTCCTACAGACCTCAGCCAGAGACCTCTTACTGATTCAGTGGAGCCGCACTATCCCCCAAAACTATCCTCAGTATAAACGTGTTGAAGATGTCAATAAGCCAGATTTTCTATGTGCCAGTTAGCATTCTCCAAACAAGGTTGATTTGGCAGCTTAAGCACAATGCAAAAATAACAGAGACGAAAAATCTCCTAGGTTTACAGTGAGTGCTACCTCCCATTAAAAGTGCTTTTGGAAGACAACCTTGAAGACTCCAGAACTGGAATCTGTCAATGCATCACTCCCCCTCTTAACCAGCATTCAATAAGTGGTGACTCTCCCACTCCTCCACAGCGATGCACAAATAGCTGTGCAAAGAAGAGCAGCATTAGCCTCAGGTAGTCCACCAGCTGCAGCCTGCATGTTTTTAAAGGTCTGTTGAAGCAGCACACTAAGAAAGCAACACACGACATAGGTCACAGAGAGTAACACATTTTTAACCTCCCCTTTGTGCAGCAGTTGGGAAAATGCGTGGTTTGGCTCCACATCAATTCTCACTTTTATCCTATCTGAACCTCGGAATTCTAGGAAAGGACACAATGATTCCCTTTTCAATTTCCCTTGTTCTGTTTCAGTGGGTGGAGGGACATAGCACTGGTCCCAAAGAATTTATCACGCATCTCATTGTGTTTTTCCAACAGCTCTTCAGTCAGATGTTACATGAAAAGCATGCCAGCAACAATGTCTGAAAAAAAAAGTGAATCATAAAAATCTAAAAGGCAAATAAAAAGAACGTCACATTTTAAACAACACTCATGATTTTTAAGACCACGATTACGTGCCACAAGTTCAAAATATCTGGGGGCTTTGCCTTATGATTCTTCAATGTTTATGCTGGAGACACTGGCAGTGCTGGACAGATCCTAGGAGCCTCTCTGAGCAGAATAAATGTGTGGCAGGCTTGTCACATCTTAAGAGAAATTTCTATGACTCCAACAGAACTGCTTTGAATTCCAAAGTCTTTCTTCAGAACAGAGTGTAGCAACTTATTAACGGAAACTAATCTCATTAAGTGACAGGTGATGTGTTTCAGTGATCAAAGGCTAGATTCCACAGTAGGAGCCCCTGAGTCATGTCGACTTGTTGCCATTCTAACGGCTCCTCAGATGATTTCCAAGGCAATACATCCCTGCATGTTTGTTGTACCCAGCTCAGCCTGCAGCTCCAACAGTTTACTCCTAAATAGAAGTCCAGTTGAAAGATGATTTTCAGAGTGCCGTTAAAACATTTAGCAACAGAAATACTCTGCTGACACCGAGGATCCTAAAATTCTTTGAGCTTACAATATCAAAAAACAGGATTTTGACAGACTAGTCAGACATACAGAAGATGCACAGGCTCTGGGTCCATGGGAGCAAATCACTGCACGCACAAACCTCCTGGGGTCAAGCCAGCGGCCACACTGAGTGGTTTGCAAGCAGAGTGCTTTGACGGCACGGAGCCCTCAGTCTGCTGAAGAAACCTCCAGAGTGCAAGATTCAGCTGAGAAAGAGAGAGGAGATCAGGAAAAAGGAGTGATTGAAGACATACCTAAGATCTCCACCATAAAACCACTTGTGCTTATTTATTTGCTGAAGGTTAAGATGGAGAAAACATTCCTGAGCGAGGAAAACTGCCAGCTGTTATTTTAATACTTACCCAAACTGAGTGTTTGTCCGCAATCCACAAACAAGAAAACCAGAGTATCTAGGAACATAAAACTACTTATTTTATACACTTGGGAACATAACCTAAGGAAGGGTTGAAGAGCTTCACTATCGGATTCTTTGGTAAACAAAAATTAAAGTGCTGGTATTCAAACTGTTTAGGCCTTTGGGAATGCCAATGCAGTTTGACAATTTAGGTATTTGGCCACGGTTTGGCCGCACAGATTCTTCTGGCTCTCCAGCGACACCACGTAGTGCCCTGAAATTTTATTCTTGGAGATCGAGAGTTGCGCACAGCCCAGTGGGACAAACTGGCTATCAAGGATCAAAAAAGGTAAACACATCTGAAAGACATGCTAAGGTTTCCCTTCCTCTGCAGGGAGAATTTATGACCGTTCAGGGTACAGTTACTCACTTTCTTCCATGGCACAACTCAGACTGTTTGCTCAAACACAGAACTGCTCCAATCTGATATACTCCAGTGTCCATTCCTGCATTTGCAGCTATTGAGAGAGAAGGCGCACACTGTTATGCATTAGCTTCCCAAAATAGCTAACTACCAGTCTGGTTGGCTGGCTGGGCTAAACAAATTGCAACCCAAGACTGCTTCCTTACTGTCCCCCACCCACCCCTTATTAAAAAAAAAGTTCATATTAGAAACTATCAATTATGAAGAAAATAGTACATCCAGTTGAGAGCCAGCTATTCAGTAGACTTTTTATAAATAAATCCTGCTGCTGAGAAAGCACCAGTGCTTATGTAACCACGCACCAGTCTGGCAACCGCAGCTCTGCTTGTGGCCCTCAGTTTCAGCGGTCAGTGTTTCTGTCCCAAAGGCAGGTAAGACTTTCAGTCACTCCGCTTTGCACTTTCAGTACTTCAGAAGACAGGAAAACAGGCTTGGTAACATCTCCTTACGCCTTGTTTTGTGGCCTGCTGGAGAACACTTTCCTTCAGAACTGGCACTGCTGTATTTTTTCTTGGATCAGCTGAGGCTCCAAGAGATGTGCTACTGCTGATCCATTCTTGGCATAAGCTGGACTCAGAAGTCCCAGTCTTCTGCTCTTGACATCCATCAATCTTCTGCAAAGATCAGACATGGGCCCCACAGAAATGAGAGGCGTGAATGTCTGACTGATCAAAAGTCTTAACTCACAACAAACGTCATCAAATATTTAACAATAAGCTGATGGGCTCATCTCTAACGAGCATCTAGGATTTTCCTACTGAATGTAGGCATCAACCCAAAAATTGGAACAAATTAAATGCAAAATTTAATACTATGCTAAAGGAAATTGAATAAAGGCAAACATACAACATTTATATGTGTACAGCCTCTGTTGACAATCTTTTTCATTTTGTGAAGCTGAAAGCTTATGTATTCTCCTTTCTACTCAAATGAAACCTAGGGCCCATAAAGTCTTAGTCAAAGGCAAAGTGACTTTAAATGATAGGCTTTCTGTTCACTTCCTATTTAAGAAAAGCTTCTGAGAAACTTTTGAGTAACACACATTCTTTAAAGCTTTCTGTATTTCCCTACTTATAGCTTGCGCTTTCTACACTGCAAATACGAATTTTCAGCAGTCCACCAGAAAGAGCAGCTCAGGGAGCCAAACCTGTAGCAAGCAAACCTGTGGCTCCTCCTGGCTAAGCTCACACCCACATGGAAGGAAGGTCTGTCCTACAAGCAAAAATCATTGATAAGAAAAGCTCTGCCTGGAGCAGGCACTGGTGCACACAGCAACGACATGATCGAAACTGGCAGTAACTACAAAAAACAAACAAACAAACAAAGCACACCTAATATAGATCCAGCTTCAGTGAGCGTGTAGTCATTCTCTCTATTCTCCCAACATTTTTTCCCAGGAAAGAAGATACAAAATGTGACAGTTTGCTCTTAAAAGAAAAACAGATTGAAGAAAAGAAAAACCGCTGGGGCAGGAGTGGGGGGAACCACCAAAACCACAAACACACGCGTTCATGTCTTCTAAATAAAGATGTACAGAAAGAAAATTTCCTCTTCCATTTTCCTAATTCACTTTTTCCTTAAAAAAAATACTCAGAAGCACCACTCGTTTCTTTCTTCCCCAAAGTTCTGTATCTAAAAAAAAAAAAAAAAAAAAGCAGCATCCTCCCCAAACAATGACCCAGCTACTCCACAAAAGAGAACTTGTGACGAAATTGCATGCTAGAGAGCAGCTGGTCACAGGTCTCTGGGAATCTGACTTTAGCCTCCAGACTGGCCTTCTCCTTTGAGAATGCACAACGCTGGAGTGCCAGAAGAGGCAGCTGCTACATGAAGCTTCTTCAGGTAATGAACATCCTCTGCCAAACAACATATCTGTGTCAACTTCCTTTTTTCTACAGGAATCACACACACACACACTCCTCAGTTGGGAGAAATGGCCAGTGCATTCCTTCAGTAGCATGGGGGAACTATGGAGATCCTCTGGTAACTACTGAATTTATTTCAGACCTGCAGGAGGTTGTACTACGTTACTGTCATCTTTCATATCTTTCTCCTGTTTTTACAAGAGCAAAAGAAAGACAAAACATACATAAAGACCTTTGTCCTGACCTTTTTTCAGTTTGAAATGTCCAGCTGGGTCTAGCTGATGGGGAAATGGAGCACCTCTTACTCTTCTGTTCATATGGAAGGATGGTTATTCTCTAACCTACCACCACCTGGAAGTTTCTGGCCTTTTTTATAGAGAATAGTTTTTCACCTGTACTTTGAACAGAGTTATTACCTTAAAGAAAGAAGTAAGTATGACATGTCTTTTGGCAGTATAAGTAAGTGAAGCAATTTTTTCTTGCACTTTTTCTGCTTTTAAAAAATGAGTCAAGTTTTATTTTTAATCATGCTTTTATTACCTTTTTCCAAAAACGAGAAAAAGCCCTCCAACAAATCACATCCTATACTGCTATATTTACACTGTAGAGTTCTTAATCTCTTATGTAAATATACATATTCTGAAGTAATCTGTCTTTAGAAAAGAATGCTATTTTTAGCATTCTGACGATGGATAAATCATTATCAATGTAATGCTGTAAGAGAAAAGAAAATCAATTTTCAGAGTTGTCAAATATCAAGATAAGCATACAGATTAAGTCTATTCAAATTATTTCAAGCAAAAAGAAACCTCAAATGTTACAACAACTTAAAATAGTGTATTACACCACACACGTAACATGGCCAAAACTGATTATTTTTGACGGACATTAGTCATCACAATTGTTTTCCAAAGTAGGAATAAAAGAATTTTTTAAGAGTTTTAAACATGGTATTTGGAATATTCACTTCTTCTTGGCAATTAGTTTATCTTCATAGTTGACTGGGATTATGCCACTGCATTCTTCTGTCTTTGATACAGGATGCTTTACAAAAGCACGTCTAATTACATCAATATCACGTCCTAAATGATCCATCATGGTCGATACAATTGAAGGCGGGGCCTCTAAGTCTATCAAAAAATACCTGCAATGAGAAACATACACATGATAAAAAGAAATACTTGTACTGCAACAACTTTAATTCAAGTAACTGTTCTGTGGGGTTTCTTAAATGAAACTTTCTAAATTTTTTCTTACATTTTGATATCGTATTGTTTTAAATAAAAGCTCGGTATTATCTTGATTTCAAATCAGAAAAGTTCAATTGAAGCAGGCTCAGCCTGAACTTTTCTTCGTGTATAGCACTTCTCACCCAAGGAGACTAAAGTGAGCTTACTCTTCTTGTACCTATTCCACTCATTTCCAAACTTTGATTTGAATAGTCTTAAAAAATAAAAAAGAGGTAGGGTGCACATTCATTTCAGTTACAACATGCATTCTCCTTCTTCAAATTCACAGCACTGATTCTTTGGGGAACAGATAACAGCATGAAATATCTCAAGCTTATATACATTCAGGAACATTTCTTCTTTTAAAGTTCTGCTTCGGAGCTGAATGGAAATTAAAACAGAATGGCAAAAGAAACCCAAGGAGATGGACTTAGCCCAAATCAGGCACATCTCTGAAGTGAACATGTCTTGAATTTTCAATCTGAGAGCAGAAGCTGAAGTCATGTATAGGCAATGCCCACTTGCGCAGCTGGCACTTGATGAGAGCATAGTGTCATTCTAACCTTGGTGGGACTGAAAAGGTCTTACTTCCACACACGGACAGGACATATAAAACACAATCTACTCCAGGTAAGCACTTCACATCTGTAAAGAAAAAGCCAACTGCCTACCTATGGGAAGGAGAATGTTGCTCCCCATTAATATCTTAGCTCACCGAGGTCACTTCTGCAATAAACTCCTTTGCTGAAGAACTGTCTTCATGAGCTCAACTATAGTTTTGCAAGAGGTTTTTAAAACTCCAATACCCCCAAAACAAGCAGAGGTCTACTGTGCTTCATGAGCCCCACTTCAGACAAGGGACACAACTACACACTGTGCATTACCTTAATCTAACATATGCTAATTCAGATCCCATCTCTTAACACACGATGTACCTTAAATTCGTTAGCAACATTATGTCTATTGTTCCTGCAATTTATGAGCAACCTAGTGCCAGCCATCATACTCATTTAAAAAAAAAAAAAAAAAAAAGAAGAGTGAGCCATATCACTGGCCATCCCCCCTCCCCAGAAATGCTGTGAATGAACCAGCATTGTCAATGAAGCTGTAAGCAGAACACTTTTAATCACTCTGTCTGCATTTGGCATGGCACTAACTATAGTATAGTAAAAAGACACCACAATTGTCTCAGAAATCCTACCGAAGAGAACTAACCATTCACCTCGTTTCCAAGACTAGCAGTAATTTTAAGGCTAAATGTACAGCACTTCCCACCTAGCAATTTCATTTTAATCTTCATGCATCCTCTTACTAAAGCTCCTCTTTCCTCCTAGTCCACTCAAGCACACCATCCCGTGAAGCATCCATATAACCTGAAAGAGATATCCTTTAAACAAAGTCATATTAGCCAGGCAGGATCAAGCATCCCAGTTTGATTTCAAAACTGTACCTAACAGAGAGGAATTTGTTCTCCAAGAGGTGTGGATTCTCACTAAGTCAACTATAGTGTGAGCATCACACTTCACCGTCCATCTTCATAAAGGTGACCTTGAACAGTAAGTCCCCAAGACCAAAAGCTGAACTCTGAGTCTGAACAGGAAATACGGGAGGATGGGGTCATGAACAACAGACACACTCATGTTCTTCATGCTGCATGGGGTTCAGTTTCATCCAACTAAATGTTATATCAAAAATATTACATACAGAGCAGACCCCTCAGGCCAGAAATTACTCAAGCGGTGCTTGCTGGATTACTGCACAGGGGTGGAATCCACCCATGGAAAACACAGCAAAGAAGCTTCTCCTTAGCCAGACATCCTAATCCTGAAAATCTCAACAGCCACAATTCAGCTCTGAAGTTTTTTTCAAAAAGACCAGACTGAAGCACTGAACTCTTGTATGTGAGGGGTCTGGTGGAAAACATCTCCCTGCAGCCCGCACTGAAGCAATGAGTCGTCCAGAAGAGATGCCCAGCTGGTGCGGGCTGTGGACGAGCGTCACTGAAGCCAAGGGACCACTGCCAGGTCACGTCAGTGAACGCGCTGCTCCTCTGACTGCAGGAGGGCTACTGAGAGCTACAGGAGTAACTTGCCTCTCGAAGGATTTGGAGGAACTCTGGTGGGCTCAGTCCTCCTCGCAAATCCTCATGGGCTTCAACGGGGAATAGGATTCAGCTTAAATTATTTGGAAAACTGAAACTGCCTAACGTTTTCTAGTCTCCAGAACGAAGAGATGCCACTCAGGTAAAAGTTTAGGGAGAGAAACAATTTTTAATCTTGGACAATTAGTCAGAAATACTGCACAGCAACATCTGAAAGATGCACGCCCCTTAAAAAGGGAAAGTTGTATTTTCCGTTAAAAGCCATTAAAAGCCACTGGTAAATTTAACAGATGACACTTAACCCTTCTCCTTGGGAAGAAGCCTTCCAAATCCTCTCACGGTTGCAACTGAGAAAGGTGGATGGGGAGAGAAATTCTAGCTGGTGATCCACTACCACCTTCATGCACCCTTCCCTTAGCAAGAGCATTCGTTCGTGTGGCAAACCGTGCTCTCTGCCGCACCATTTTAGTCCCACCATTTCTCGAGAATTTAATTTCATTTCTGCTTGCAAGTCATTTGCTGCTTTTCATTGTGTTCCTAAAACAGCAATAGGTTTTTTTTCTCCTACGGCTGCTTTGCAACTTTGTGCTTTCTCTCACATTAGCAAAGGGTGGAAATTTCCACTGACGCACTGTTGATAACTGAAGGAGAAGGGGGGGGGATGGGAGGATGAGCTGTAACAGCATATCTTTATGACTCCTCGCAGAATAGGTATTTTATCTGAGGATACAAAACTGCAGTAACTGGGGACAATGCGAGTTTTAAAAAACAACCACCGCTCTTCAAGATTAACAAGCAACGACTGCCTTCCTGTGCCAAAAAGAGAGAGGAGGAAAGGAGGGCCAGTGTAAATTATTTCTTCATTAAAGAAAGAGAAGAAACTAATGGCTGCAAAAGCAATAACCAAATACAATTGGTATTGGAATCCCTGAGGACATCTGGAACTCCTTCCCCCTAAATATACATATTTAAATCCATGTCACGAGGCCGTGGTGTTTTTTTAACCCACCCTCAGTAAGGCATGCAGCAACCTTAATTTCAGGGAGTGATCTATGACCTGATACACAACGCTGTAGCTACTGTTTGTGTAGCAAACAAAACCAAATCCCTGTGAGACTTAAAGATTGGGAAAAATACAGGAATGCAGGAGGGAAACCACCTCATTCTTGCAAGCAAAAATGCAAAAGCATTTAGGCTCTCTAGGAGTCAGCCGAGTCATCAGGGGAGAAATGCAGGAAAATTCCACTGATTCGCTATGAGACTACAGTTATTTTTGTCATCCTGCTCAACTGTAAATAGAAGGATGACTTAAATACAGGACAGCAGGCTGAAACATATTAAAACAATCCATTAACTGGAAAAAAAAAATAAAAATCATATGATCTCAAATAAAGGAGAACATGCCTTTGCATACAAGGTGGAGGAGGGGATGACCAAAACCAGTGCCAGGTTTCATTTATCCTTTTTAAGATATTCAAGCCAGAAATCATTGAACCTTGAGTCCTAAGGATACTCAAATACTTTGCTTTCAAATAGACAGTCTAGGACTTCAAAGAACCCTGAAAGGCACCTGGATCAAAACTCACTTTTAAATCCTCCTAGAGTACAACTCTGTCAACCTGAGGAGCAGAGGGAAAAGCACGCGTACGGTAGACTTGGAAGAGGCTGTGTGGTCCCATGGTTGTGCCCAAAAAATGTCTGTATGCTTGAATTTCTTCTTTACATAGTGGCAGTAAGTCTACGTAAGCTTTCCCAGGCAGGAAAGGGGAAGATACAAACGAAAGAAAATGTTCTGATGAACAGGCAGAGGTGAAGCATCAAACAGAGAAACAGGAAACCACCTGGAAGAAAGCAAGCTGCGGCACTCATGTGAGAGCGGCTGGACGTTTGTTCTCATTAAGGTAATCCTATATAAATGAAATGAGTTTGCTACCCGAACGATCATTTCATCTTCGGAACCACTGCTTTGCTCCGAAGAGAGGTAGTTTGCTTTTCTTCTCAACTCTGGTGGTAGCTACCCTTCCTCAGCAGGGCAGGCAGGCAAGTTGATGCTCAGAAGGATCATCGTTTTCTAGCTGGAAGGACTAGTATGGAATAGATGGAGGTCCCTTGGAAATCACAAGGACAGCAACCACGAAGTACCGGATCAAAACCAAAAGCTGGTACCTTAGTATCTAGACTGTGCCACAGCAATGATGCAAATAATTTATAATGAGCAAGTACTTTAGGGAAACACAGAAGTAACCATCCACACTCTTCAAAACTTCATTTGCCAAATTCTATACATAGACACCTGCTGTTAGGCTAATTAAATAATGGAAAGACATTTCGCAGCATTGCAGAAAAATAAAAAAAAATACTGTTGCACTGCAAAAGGTAAACCAGCCTGACATATATTGAGTATTTGAAAAGTCATGCTCACGGGGCAGCATTTGAAAAGTTTGCAGAATTGTTATGAGCAGGACCGAAGTTACACATCGAGTATTAATTCTGCTTGTGTCACTTCTCTGCCTTGTGTATAATTCACAGCTTAAAACCACCAAAACGGTGACTGATTCCCATGCCACCAAGCCCAGCATTTAAGAGTAGCCATCACATTTAATCAATGCGCTTGCACAAGGATGCTACAGAACTTAGTGCATGAGAAAATGAGGCTGGCGCCTCAACATCACCAACTATTGCACCATGCCATTTCTTCTGAAAAGCACCAAAATTGCAAATTGCACTCCCACAGATAAAGTGAGGGGAAAAAACCCCAAAACATTTCAGGGCTCTGAAGCACATGCACACTTACATGCATGTGCATGGGGATGAAAGCATTTTAAGGAAAAGCAATGGTTCAACTCATCAATGAAGAAAGCCCCATCTAGTGGAAGACGACAATCAATTTAGCAGAAAATACTGCAAATGTGCGTAATACTCAAATATGCAAACTGGTTTTGTTCTCATCCAAGTACATTACAGACCCAGAACTCCTTTTTGCTGAAATAGATCAAGATGTTCTAAAATCTGAACAGAAACAAACAACACAGGCGGTGCATTAGCTATAAATTTAGTTCGGTGGTATTAAGAAAGGAAAGCTTGCAACCTCTTTCATCTGTTCTTCTTTTCTCCCCTCTGGTCTTCAGTAGCCATGAAAATCATCAAGAGAGTCTACCTGAGTGAAGCTAAACACGTTGGTATTTTTGCCTGCAGGATGAAGTCCTTTAAGTATGCAATAGTTTGTATTTTACTAGGGAGTAGGGGAAAGAGAAGGGTTCTTAAAACTTGTAAACACTCCAGAGAACAGTTCTGATTGGTAAGTGCTATTTTATTCTTACAAATCAAGTAAATAAAATTCTATCCAGACAGCATGGGTTATTGCAAGACACTTCAGCGTGTCTTGTCCACATGGAATACTATTCTGCCACAAGCTGCTTGTTTAAAAATAAGTTGTGTAAGTACAGTTCCTGAGGTCAGATACTTTCTGGAAAGAGGAAAAGTTTGAACATGTCACATCATTTACACAGATATGTTTCCAGCCCCCAAGCTTTCCCTGCCATAGCAGAGGGGAAGCCGGTACCAAAGGTTGGTGCTCCCAGCTCCTGGGGAGTAACTGCAGCGCTGCAGGGCCTGGCAGCCAAGTTGAGTTCATCACACTGCGTCCTTGGGAAAGGACCTCCTTGCCTTGCCTTGCCATCTTCCCCTATGACACAAACAAGTCCACGGCACCACTAACATCACAACCTGGATTTTCTGACTCCTGATCCCATTAGATGCTATCAGTACATCCTTGTGCTCCTCAGTGGACCCTGGCAATTGCCAGAGTTCCTGCACACCTCCTACAGAAAATTCCCCATGCACGTGTTAAGATAAGCTCCCAACATACAATTCAGCAAGAACAAAAGTAAGACCTAAGGAGTTTGCTATTCCAGAGAACAAGTGGGCTGATGAGATAGCAGTGAGTGAACAGCAAAACAAAAAGATTTAGAGACAAGCAAGCAAATAACAAAAGAAAATTGCTATCTTTTCAAAATCAAATTTGAAAGGGAAAAAACCAACAAGGCAATGAAAAACTGGCAACTGGAACATGGAAATTGTTATGAATAATCAGAATTACGCACAGTTTAGCTGGAGAACTCACAAATAAAGCAAATGAAATAGTAAAAATGTGGGGAGAAAGGTCTAAAAACATTACTGTATTGCAGGTAGGTTTAAGAGGGGAAAGTGCACGAGTACACAAAACAAAGTAGAAGGGAAAGGCCACAGTGCTCTACTGATTTACAAAATCGTACTAAATCTGGGCACTGACCGGACTGACGTGTATCATCTTTTCTACAACAGAGATAACAAAAATGGAAGCAACATTTGGGGGGGGAGGGGGGGGAATAAGATAACTAACAACAAATCCCTAGGGGACAGCAAGATACCCAGTATTCAAAACCCAGTTACACCTGACCACTTTCTTCTCCCCAAAGCCCCTGTCATAGCTCCTTCCAGTTTAATAGATTCCTGGTCTGCAAAAAGTTTGAGCCATTACCTTCCCAAAAGAGTGTCTGAATTTTATTTTTTTAAAGATCTGTTTTGCAGCCACCCTTGCACCATCTCCCCTGAAGTAAAAATATCCTACATACCAACCACGTCCCCAAAACCACCTCCTTTATCTGATGCCCCGAAGCATGATATGTCACAAGCTTATGATTAAGGCATAGCCTGGCAAGGCCAAAGAAAACAGGTATGCCACAAAGTGCAAACCCACAGACTGTGCTACTGAGATCTATCATTTTACAAGCAGTTACAATATTCATCAGTTTAGCACTGACCAAATATGCAGCGATGGCTCTGCAACGTCATCGCTCAGCCCCACTCTGGACCCTTCATTTGAAAGCTGCTTTGAGGGGTTTCAATGCTTCTGTAGCATCTTAAACAGCCAACAAACACAGAGTTTAACATTCCTTCAATTCAAATACTAGTACACAACTTATTTACATCAGTTCAGTTTTGTTTGTTCCAGAAATAAGCACCTTCTGACATATGTAATACAGTATTAAAAAAATGCACCGTGTTAAAAGCAATTTAAATACAACTCATTCAAAATTATCTGTAAACAAGTAGTGGCTAGTAGAAAAAATATTTGGCACAGATCTATTGCCAATTAGGAGATAAAGCTGGGAATCCTTACTTACATTCTTCCACTGGTTTTTCAGAGACATGGTGGCCACGGGCAAGTCAGTTGGGCTCAATGCCTCAACTGAATTTACATAACTAACCCACACTGGAACAAAGGTGTCCTCATCACATTTTATCTACATGGTGAATAGTATTTGTTACAGTTTTGTGAGACATTACTTGAATCATGCTCTTCAGTACTTTAAAAATAAAATATTAATGTTTTACTAGGCTATTAATACCATAAATGTGAATTAGTAGCTAATACAATTTCAATTTAAACTATCAGTAAACCAATGATTTAAAAGTTTGATTCTTCAGAGACAGTTCCTGAAACACATTACTTTCATAATTACTTAAATGCAAAAGCTGTCAATACTAGGTCTCTAAAAAATGGAGGGTGTTTTCTGCCAAAAGTGATGCATTTAAGAGAAAGACCTAAATTTGTTTTAATATACCCTCAATGCAGACGCACCACCTGCTCAGTGACTATAATTTCCTGAGAAGAAACAAGTCAATTATATGTATGATTTGAGGTCTTCAAAGCTGCCTGGGAGAGTAAAACTGCTCATTCCAGTGACAGCTGCAGGCCACAATCCCCTACGGCAGGCTTTGAAAAATCTCAGCTTTGCAGATCAATTGGCGGTAAAATTCTCATTCTCTGTAAAGTCTCCTGGATATTCTTAAATTTATTATGCGCCTGTAATTCAGTATATCTGAGACAGATGATGCCAAAGCACTACAGAACTCAGAGGGGGGAAAGCGCTTTATTAAGGAGACAACTATCCTCCCTATTGGTCTATGAATATGTATTTTCCAGTTTAATTCTCTGCTGTTCACTAAAGACACTAACAAAACCTGGCTAAGTCCTGCAGCAGTTTTGCTGTGCACATCACACTTGTGTGTCCTTTCGCTGTCAATTACTCAGTTTTATGACATGCTGTATATAAAGGCTTGAGTGGCAGTTAAAAATGGAATTAACTAAATGAAGAAAACATACAGCAAAAGCCTGGGAGGAGGATGACTACTAGGCACACCACAGAGCAGGTCTCAGTTGACCTGCAAGTAGCTGGTGCTGCCGTACTAATGGCCCTTCATTTAGGGTTGAGAGACACTGCCTGGATAGCACTGGGAGTTTTAGAAGGGAGCACAGCTAGGCTCACTACCCTGGTGAGGAAAATTGCTTTGTTTTGGTTTTCAGGCAAACACCCCAGGCAGGTGGGGGGGATTCCATGCCATTCTGAGTGACAGGAAGACAGTTTGTGCAGCGGTCACTAGGACCAAGAGCTGTCTCTTAAGAGAGACACACTATTAAGCTGTGACCCATGCTACAACTATTGTATTGCACTGATTTTCATACCGTGTGTTGCTATGTATATTGTGTTCCACTACTTTTCATATAATTCACCAGCCAGGACATCCAAGGAATAACGGACTCGGTGTACATCCTAAGTCTCCAACCATCTACGTACTATTGAAAAATAAACTAGCTGAAGCTTTGCTAAGAAACATGAAACTAAACTAAACTCAAATTAAAATTAAGAAAAGGAAACAAAATCCCCCAAAATAAAAAGCTTTGAAAGATTCAACGCTCTCCCCATCACAGACACACTTGCACTCTCGCAGAAGCCCTTTCAGTTACTTCAGAAAAATCCCAGACTAAGGAAAAAGTGACACATTCTGTACGACTAATACATCACTCTACACCAACATGCTAAGAAAGAGAACACAGAGAGAATTAAAAATTGGCAATGAAGGAGAAAAGACCTTAGGATCTCTTAGTAAGTACAGGTGTATATTCAGCTTTGTGAGGTATCTTGAACAGCCTCTTTTTTTTAAAAAAAAAACACAACCAAAACTTTCGCCTGTTAAAAAAATGATTACTTTTTATAGATGCCATAAAGCAGAACTGACTGATTTTATAAGGTGGATCAAGAACTGACTTTTCACTTTGTATCCCTAGATTATGTTTAATATCCTGAGTTACTTATTCTCCAGACCATATGAAATATTGAATGGTATACCAGGAATCCACCATACCCATACACTGAACTGCAATCTCCCCAGTAAGATCTAGAGAAATACAGTTCTCCCACATTACCAGGTACTGAAACTGCCTGCTGCTTCCCCTTGTAATATCTTGTGTCCCCTGAATTTGAGTTCTCCAATTAAAAGCACATGAAACAATTATTTCCTGAAGTACCCTGTCAATCGCTTCTCCCTTTCAAGAAGCCAAGTGATTCAGGGGAGGGAACTGCCATATTCAAATACAGGAGATCCAAATCCAGAGCAAGCAGAATGACTGCTAAATATTTAGAGACACTTGAACTGGGAGGTGGAGGAGGAACAGCGACGGTGACATTAATCTGATGGCTTCCTGCCCGTGTTTCAAGAGATAATCACTATTATTTGCTACTAAAACCTTGCCTCATGCAGAACACAAAATACATCTGCTCTGAGGACTCTGCAAAGAAGAGGGTTATAGTCTACAGATCCCCTCGTCCCGCTTATTAAGTAGGTAATCTACTACAGTAAATGAGTTAAGCTAGTTTACACGTCTGAAAGATCTTCTGGAGAAATGGCTTCTTTTCATCTCTGCTACAAAATTCTTGCGATGCTGCTTACTGTCTTCTCTTGTCCTGGTTTCCCCATTGAAGAACCCAAGGCCTGACCTGCAGAAGTAATGCCACCCAAGCCACGTGGAAACTGTCATCCAAAGTGGTGAAATGTCAGAGTGCTAAGTACTCTAGAAAAAAAAATTGGGAAGGTAAAAGTCTCACCTTCAGCATGCAAAATTAGTGGAACTTAGAGTCTCTCTGCCTTACCTCTGCATCTCTACAAGGAGAGTAACACCAGCTCCTTGGTCTGCTGAAGTCATTGGA
Source organism: Steatornis caripensis (assembly GCA_013398225.1). Classification (NCBI taxonomy): domain Eukaryota; kingdom Metazoa; phylum Chordata; class Aves; order Caprimulgiformes; family Steatornithidae; genus Steatornis; species Steatornis caripensis. Next base: position 69,296 of record VZSC01000264.1, on the reverse strand, counting down.
AAAGACTTTAACGTTTATAAAATGCTTCTACTCCAAGCGAAGGATGAGGTAATTAGTAATTCTGTCTTGAGAAAAGGCTTTGGTTACCTCCCGTGTGTAGGCAACAAGACTTGATCCTAAAATGCAAAACTGGCAGGATCAAGCCGTGTTTTGAAGGACACCATGAAACAGGAGTGCAAGACAGTCATGGCCACAACACCATTGCTTTCAGTTAAGTAACATGGTGGAGATTTCCTCTCCTACCCTCTCTGTCAGTCTGCTTTAACTGGCAGCTGTCACCACTCCCACTTTGCAGGAGAATGAAGAGGTCCTCAGAAGAGGGAGCGAAACTGAGAGTCACCCCCGGGGAGACGATCCAAGAAAGGCTTCACAAAAGGTGCACCTCTGGAGTCACCTCACCTTCCCCAGCTTTGGCCTTGAGGCCAAACGCCTCTCAAGGAAGAGGGCAGGGCAGGCAGGTTGGCCAACCATCCCATTATGCGCAGTTGCATTACAGGAATTAGGAGGAGCATGTCGCTAATTGTTATTTTGATTACCGCAGGCAGCCCCAGCACAGCGTGTGTTGCCTAGCAACATTTCTCAGCCCTTTCGAGAGCCAGCATCCATTTCGGAGGTAGCCTCGAGGAGCAACAGCACACCAGCATAAGCAAGCAGGGGTTGCGATCCGCAGCACCTTCCTCCTGCGCTATGGGGGAAGCCCGACGTCTGAGAAGCCAGTTCACAGCTTCATTTACATTTACCGTACTTCCCGCAAACTACACAGCCATCTTTCGCATCCTTAACAAAAACCGTATCAGAAACACAAGCAAATCTTACAGGGTAATTGGTAATATGGTAATTAACATTTAGTTCACATGCATTAGAGAAAAAGAATCAATCCTGCCAATTAGCAACCAGCAGATTAAGTACGGCTTTTATCAGTAAACAGCCTGACTGGCTTAGAAAACAGTTACGTAAAAATGACATTAACAAAATAACATTGTGTATGTTGGGGAAAGTCGTTCTGCAGGCCCGGGCTCAGGCCAGTTGTAACACGACGACTAAACACTAACAAAAAGCCGACCCCACACAGAGTAAGAGACAAAAAACACTTGAAAAGCAGAACACACGCGTGCACAGCCACACACCCCCCTTACTGAGATCACAGACATTACAGGTGCAGCCCCAAAAAGCACAAGGAAGACTGAAAAATGACAGTTACTTATGTACATTTTAAAGAAGGACTTAAAGCATTTTAAGGAAAAAAATGCATCAAGCATACCCTCCTCTTCTGTGGCGCTCCTTGTGCTTGGAGATTTTGTAAGGTAGAGACCTTTCTCCCAGGTTTTCTAGGTTCCTCACAACGGCTCCTCTCTCCATAAGAGCCTCAACAGTGCGCTTCAGCACAGCTGCAGTCTCAGGCTTTAAAAGGGGGAAAAAAAAAAGAGAAGGCGGGAAATGTACATAAATCTGGTTATTCTTACTATGCGATTAGAAGGAACACCTGTACCTGCACTGGCTCAGCGCTGGAAGAGATCGTTCTGTAACCTGAGAGGGCAAAGTGGAATCAGAAGCAGACCTCCTCCTAAGGAACAACATTTTTAAGAACAAACAGCCAGTTCCTCTGTGAATTATGGCAACAGCAAAGTTTCCACCAAAATTTCGAAGTCAGGTGCCAACAACAACAGGAAAAAGGAAACAGTCAATGGATTTAACTCACCTGGTATCACTTTGGTTCACCCTTGCAGAGCTGTGTAAGTAAATATATGTGGCAAAGGGCAATTATGAATTGGCACAGTTTTAAGGTCCCCAGACCATCGATGCTCATTAGTATTGTTCACCACAACATTTGAAGTGAACAGGGTGGGGGGAACACTAATCTGCAGCTTCCTATAGAGACAACAGTCAGCACCACATCCATTTTATATCATCAACTGCACGTGTGTGATAGGTATTTGGACCCTTGGCTAAATCACTGCACATCTCATTACTTTTACACAGCTGACATCCAAGCCTTTTTAAGAGTTAAGGAACTGATGTGCAGCAATTAGTCTAACATGCAGAGATCTCTCTCCTTAGAAAAACAGGTTTGAGGGACAGGCAGTCAAAAAACAGTAAGTAAAACAGATGCAATGTGTATCAGGGCTCTTTAGGGTGCTGAATCACTTTGGTAATGACACTCAACATCTATGAAAATGTTAATAAAGTACAAATTAGAATGTTTTGAGAACAACTGCAAACTTATATACTCTCAGCAACTTGGGTATTTTAAGACAGATCTCCTACAGAGAAGGGAAATTAATGGACGCCCAACTGAACACCAAATCAAACTGTATAGCCACCTTCTGCATTCCTTGCAACATTTCACATCAAGACATATTCCCAAGTCTACTTGTCCAGTGAGATAGCAACAGCTGTAAATAGAAAAGTAATGAAAGAGCTGATTTTGAATGTAATGAAAGCACTGAAAGAGCAGTGGATGTTGTCTACCTCAACTTCAGCAAGGCTTTCGACACTGTCTCCCACAACATCCTCACAGGTAAGCTTAGGAAGTGTAGGCTAGATGAGTGCACAGTGAGGTGGATCTGGAACTGGCTGAATAGCAGAGCTCAGCGGGTTGTGATCAGTGGCACAGAGTCTAGTTGGAGGCCTGTGACCAGCGGTGTTCCCCAGGGGTCGGTACTGGGTCCAGTCCTGTTTAACATACTCATCAATGACTTGGATGAAGGGGCACAGAGTGTACCCTCAGCAAGTTTGCTGATGATACAAAGCTGGGGGAGCAGCTGACCTACCAGAAGGCCGTGCTGCCATTCAGCATGACCTGGACAGGCTGGAGAGTTGGGCAGAGAGGAACCTGATGAAGTTCAACAAGGGCAAGTGTGGGGTCTTGCACCTGGGGAGGAACAACCCCATGCACCAGTACAGGTTGGGGGCTGACCTGCTGGAGAGCAGCTCTGCGGAGAAGGACCTGGGGGTGATGGTGGACAACAGGCTCACCAGGAGCCAGCAATGTGCCCTTGTGGCCAGGAAGGCCAATG
>VZSC01000264.1:35609-65958 GCA_013398225.1 Steatornis caripensis | reverse complement strand
CTCTTTTCAGTGGTGCCCAGCAACAGGACAAGGGGCAACAGGCACAAACTGGAGCACAGGCAGATCCACCTGAACATGAGGAAGAACTTCTTTACTGTGAGGGTGACAGAGCCCTGGCACGGGCTGCCCAGGGAGGCTGTGGTGATATTCTCTGGAGATATTCAAAACCCACCTGGACGTGTTCCTGTGCACCCTGCTCTGGGGGCACCTGCTTTAGCAGGGGGGTTGGACTAGGGGATCTCCAGAGGGCCCTCCCGACCCCCACCATTCTGTGATTCTGTGATTTTCAGCTCTAGATTTTATTTTGTTAAATCAGACCACCATAATAATTTCACTGTCTGTTCTCAACCAGAATAAAACTTGTGTAAGCCTTCAATCACCTCATACATAAGAAGACTGAAAGTTAGTTTCCTAAGTCTAAGGCAGAGATGTACTTGACTAAGGAAGACAGTTGTTTAATGTCCAGATCCCTTAACAGAAATTGGTGGCAAAAGGTGGTACCAGAACCTCACAACATGCAGAGCAGCCCATGCTCCAGTGTGTGAAATTTCCCTTTCATTTTCCTGAGGATATAAGGTGATATGAAAAAGCCTACAAACACAAAGCAGAGATGTTCAACATATGACGTTTCACAAGGGTGCCTGCTCTTTGAAAGACCTGAAGTACAGAAAGCCTGAAACGTTTTCTTGTTTCCATGGGCCAACTGCCCTCTGGCAGTTAAAAGTCAATCAGAGGATCACACCTACTGCTTCTCACTACCAACCAGAAATTTAAAAATGCCTGGACTTTTTTTTTCAAGATATGTTTAGATCGTGTTGCAAAACAATTACGGGGACCTCACACATGAGGAAATGTTGCTACCTTGCCAAAATTCTTCAATGCGTTAGAACTATTGTTTCTCACAACAGATAACTAAAGGTATCTGTTGTCACAGTGTGAAAAGTTAGGATGAAGGGATTAAGAAAGTTTATGGATTATACTGTAGCAATTTAAAACATATTTTAGCTCAAAATCAGGAGTAACGCTATTTTTCAGTTGACTTAGGATGGCTGCCTCCATTATCACTCATTAGATGTTCAAGTAAGCACTTTTCATGCTTAGGACCTCCTTCCCCAAAATGCTTCCAGAACTAATTGGGTCTCCTTACAACTCCTTTTGGCCTCTTGCCACAAAGCAAGCCATTCCCACAAATATTAGAGGAGACCAAATTTCTGAGATTTCCAAAACTCATTTGAGCTTATGTGGAACAAAACCAGTATGTTCAAAATTTACAAAGGAGGGACTGGCAGATGCGACAGAGAGATCACAACTATACAGCCCTTTGCTAGAAAAAATAGCATAAAACCAATTCTGTAAAATCATATAGGCACTTGCATGTTGATGGGACACCTGATGATGCTGACCATGTTAATACTTTCATTCCCCCCTTTAACTCTGTATCTTGTCTCTCAAATCCTTATGCATACTAGACTCAACCACTAGAGAGTATCCCATCAACACAGGGACTTTCTTCGTCTTCTCTATACACTCACGTTTTGTGTTACTTTAGGTCCTCCAAGATGTCTGACAACTACCACCAAGCACTCACATGCAGTCCTCTCTCGCCACAAACCCATGGAGAAGGACATGCAAGTACTGCCAGAGAAGAACTGGGAAGCGGAAGCTATGGCATGTTACTCTCTCGGTACTTTGAGCAGTACTCAAGGAGCAGCAAGGGTGACTGTGAAATCTGTTGGCTGAGCTGACAGGACTGAAGGTGAGGGACAGAATCAAGGGAAGCCAAGTAAGGAGATCAAGTAGAGTCTTCACAATAATACCAGGATACAGCATAGAACAAAATCTCTTATTCTGCATCACATTCACGTGTTGTTTTGCCATAGTGGAAAGTGTTCTTTCAGACTTCTGCTATTGGAAAAACATCAGTAACAGCCAGAGAAAGGTAGCAGCTTTGCTTTACTTGACTGTTTCCTCCACGTTCCACAAATGCCAAAACATAAGGGGAAAGAGGGGACCAGAGGCTCTTTTCTTAAGACTTTCCCCATGAACAATTTCTACTCAAGCTCCTTATGGCTGTTTTAGCTCTACTTACATGGCCAAAGGCAAGAGAAGCTGGCCTAAACTCTAGACAGGTTTTACACAGCTTCCATCAATGCAGCATCTCAGCACTCAAACCCATCTAAATCAGGAGCTACTGGTGAGACAATCTCCTTTATTGTGAGCAGCAGCTTCACACAGACAAGTCAAAAACTAGGGTAACAGAGCTGCTAGCGATATCCATAGTCTAATGCTGTAAGAACCATACCAGAAATCTCGCTTCAAGAAGGAAGAGAAAAACAAGAACAACTGAGTTTGTGAAGCAAGCACCAAGGTACGCATTACTATCTAGAAGGTTTTGGCTTTTTTAAATAAAAATCTGACACCGACCACTAGAAGTTTCCTTACCCACATCAGTAAGGGAAATGAGCAGTTTTAGGCGAGAAAGGGAGTTAATCTAGCAGCTTTAGTATTTTGTGCACTGCAGCGCACCTGTAGTGAAAATACACTCTTGGAAAGCAATAGGATCTGCCATTCAAGTCTTCTCCCACTGTGCCTGCTGCGTGTGGTTAGGTTGCAGAAGCCTCCACGGTGATCGGATAATTATCACAGGAGAAATCTGTCAGGTCAATGAATAAAAATACTGTTAAGTTTACTGTTGCTACTTGCCTCCCACTTGCTGATCCATAAACAGAGCACTGTTCAAATGAGATGTTAACTGAGACCTTTAGACAAACAGCTGTATGTCCAGCAGTGGAATTGTCTGTCATATCCTTCTTAACAACCACGTAGATGTAAGGTAAGTGTTAGTGGGTGAGCTTACTCCTCTACATCCCTCATACCCTCAAACGACACATAAGCTTTTTGTCTCTTTTGTACACGCCGACAGATCAGCACATTCCCTGAGTGGCTGCATGTCCAACACGATGTGCAGTTTCTAAACACAATGAAGCCTAAGATCAAGTCCCATGTATTTAAAAACAAAATAAAACAAAACTAACAAGAAAAGAAAGCCACAGATTTCTACATTATGGATTGTAAAATATTACATGTTTGTGCAACCTCCCCACTTGTGGATATACTTTGAAAACATAAACTAATTGTTGGTTTTGAAAGCTTGTCACTGTAATCCCTCTCATTCTTCCTCTCCAAAAAAGATCATGGTTTATCATAGCCTGCCTAAAGCCATCAACCAAACTATATATAGGCTAGCCTTTGCAGACCATAATATCCACAGACACAGGTTCCTTGGTTTGCCTCAGAGCCAGACCAGTTGAGGACATAGGAAATGGTATTGCCTGGCTCCCAACCCAGGAGCCACAACATTTTTTCCGAACAGCCAGCACTAATTCCAGTACCACAGATGTGGGGAAGTAAAGATTGGGGAGAGAAAAGGAGAAAATGGAAGCCGGTGCCAGGATATCCATGGGCAGCACGAAGCGCTAGCAAGAGTGCGTAAGCCCTGGTGTGTAATTCTAGCTCTGGTTCCCGCTCCTGCGTGTATAGTCAAGCCAGAGGCCTTTGAACTGGCTTCACCCTTAGTGAACTTGGTGAACTTTGTTGGTGAACTTTGTACACTATCATTCAGACATGAGTAGTTAAGTTACCTTGTTCTCCGAAAGGTACAGCCCTACGGACCCGACCAAGCCATGGAAGGAAGAGGAGGGAGGTCACTGCAGACCATTTAAGGGCTTTTCCTTGGAAAACTGCCCCTGGAAGAAGAAACTCAAGGACTGTTGTCTGCGGATCAAAATTCTCCACTCCTCTACCCCATATTTTTTAAACTTACAGCTGCCCAGAAGAAACATGTTAACTACAATGCCAACCCTGTATCTGCCATGCAAAACAATCACNTCCTCTTGACATCCACCCTTTAGATATTTGTGAGCATTGATCAGATCTCCCAAATATCTAAAGGGTGGATGTCAAGTCCAGTTCAGTTTATTTAAAACCCCACTATTCCGATGAAGTTATACATAGCCCCATGTGTCATGCCACCCTCAGCTGAACGCCATGCCCTAAGCGCTTCCTCCATAACTCTGGCTTCNTCCATGGATGAAGGCCGCTGCAGCCATGCTTACCATGCGGCTGCACCGCCAGGGAGACCCTGCGCTGCTGATTCCATGGGAGCTACACGCATTGAGATCACTGGGCACTTTTCCCTGAAGAGTCATAGAATCATAGAATGGAAGGGGTTGGAAGGGACCTCTAGAGATCATCTAGTCCAACCCCCCTGCTAAAGCAGGTTAGCCTAGAGCAGGTTGCACAGGAACGCGTCCAGGCGGGTTTTGAATATCTCCAGAGAAGGAGACTCCACAACCTCTCTGGGCAGCCTGTTCCAGTGCTCTGTCACCCTCACAGTAAAGAAGTTCCTCCTCATGTTCAGGTGGAACTTCCTGTGTTCCAGTTTGTGCCCATTGCCCCTTGTCCTGTCGCTGGGCACCACTGAGAAGAGTCTGACCCCGTCCTCTTGACATCCACCCTTTAGATATTTGTGAGCATTGATCAGATCTCCCAAATATCTAAAGGGTGGATGTCAAGTCCAGTTCAGTTTATTTAAAACCCCACTATTCCGATGAAGTTATACATAGCCCCATGTGTCATGCCACCCTCAGCTGAACGCCATGCCCTAAGCGCTTCCTCCATAACTCTGGCTTCTCCCCTTCTCCTCGACAGTCTTTCAGCTTAGCATAACCATCACCCAAATGAGCAGAAAGCTCTTCAAGGCACAGCCTTCTTCAGCATCTTACCAGACTACGCAAGTAGAAGTGAACAGGGATGCACCATCAATTACTGCCCAGGATCAAAGCCACAAATGCATGGGAATAACCAGCAAGTACTGCAACACAGCACCAACAACCTCTTTTTCAGGGGAAGTCATGCACCACCACCGTAAAAACTATAGCATGGTTTTTATCAGTCATACAGAACTCACATGGCAACCAGCAAGTGTCCTAAAAATAGGCGAACAGAAAAAAAAAAAACCTGGGAATACTCTGACAGCAAAATATCTTCTGTTCTACCGGAGGCCAAACAGACACAAGCTCGTCAGACATGAAGCTGCAAAGAACAGCTTGGAGACAGACCAGAAACATGGCACGGGCTTGAAATAAAGCTTTTGTAATGCTGACGTCTCCTAAAAAACAAGGAGCCACTTGCCGAATCCTAAAGGGAAGGACGACATTGAGGCTGGGACCAGAACCATGTGAAAGACTCTGCGCCACTGCTTGATTTTCCACCTCGTTAGGTGGCCAGAGGGAGCTCAAGAGAGGACAGAAATTCAAAGGGATAGAAAAAACAGAACTGGCTAAAAAAGAAGCCTTCTCAAGCCACCAAAGCTCCTCCAAAAAGAGTCTTTAGAGACAGAAAAGGAAGCAGGCACCAAATACTTAGTTTTGGGGCTAGGGCTGTACTCAAGTTCTTTTGGCTACTTACTCAGTTCAACAGGAAGCATTTAAAGTCAGCGGGCCCACCTCCTTAAATTAGAAACAGAAGAAATCCATCACAATTAGCTTGATTATCCCTTCATTGTAGTAATAGTAGGATAAAAATATGGTGGTTTTTGGTTGTTAAACAGTTACAAAAGTTTGTTCTGAGATTATTTACTGAGGTGGAAATCAAAGAATACAAAATCTATGCTTGGAAGAAATCTACAATTCAAAAGCAGCAAAACTAGGGGTAAAAAGCAACTCCTTACTGTCATTTACTACGTAATAAAACACTAGGAACTTATTAGTGAAAATTATAAAAAAAACCACACATACATTTGTGAACTAGCCAAGATCAACACTGTCACAACAAAGGAGAGCTTTGCAATAAGAAACAAAGGGAAGCTGGAAAGAGTCATTTAATTGTCACACCCTGTTTTAGTACACAAGACGACACAGCAACCAGATGAAAAAATAATCAGTAGATTAAGAATGGACAGCAAAGAAAAAAATAATGCTAATATTAGTAAAAACCATAGCCAGGCACACAACGCAGCTAGTGGCAGGGTTGTTCTTTATCTGCTTAGGAAACAAACTTCAACTCCTGGTGGAAGATGCAAAGCTGCAATTACTATAAAAGCACAAACAACACAGAACAGCAGTCCTAAGTAGGGTACAACGACAGAAGGATAGGTACTATTCAGAAAAGATCAAAATAAAGATAAAAGCGCTAGATCAAGCAAACAGAAGATGTGGGAACTGTCCTGCACTCCTGCTAAAAGCAGCTTGCATGTGACCGATGAACGCAGTCAGGATGTCCGGAAACTGAACAACAAAAATGTGAGGACTCTGGACACCTGCCTGTAAGTTCAGACCCAGGCAGGGGTGGGGAGGCATCGCTCTAGGGAAAGCTGGACATAGAGCAGCACTAGGTAGGGACACAGGTTTCTGTAACTACGCCAGTAAAAATTTCCCAATATAGAATAAGGAGAATAAGGTGCTCCTGAACATAATAACTATTTCGCATTTCCAACAAACACTGATTGAACAAAAAGGCGTGATACTATTCTAGTAACAGATTTGGCAAATAGCAAGAGAGTAATAGCAGGCAAATCACCAAAAATGCGTTCGGGGGAGTGATCAAAATTGACTCAGTCTGAATTAAAAATAACCCATCCTCAAAACAGATTTTTAATTAGCATTTTAACAGGGTGTAAGCCAAGGAACTAGCAACTTCACCTGATGCAAACATGAAGCCCAGGGACTTGGATGCAGAGGAAGTAGCAACTTTTAAAGTCAAAGTGATGCTAGTATCTCATCTGTTCTGAGATCTACTTTTCTTCTTCAAAGAAACCAAATTCCACAATACACCTTTTTTTAAACTCATCATTTAAGATCAAAGGAAATTATTAACGAAACTGAACTAAAAACCAAGCAGTACAAGTACCCAGTAAGCACCAAAGCTCAACACTGAACTTTGCTGAATTTAATTCATTTTAGAGAGTTGCTACTCTTCATAATTTCTAAAAAGAACTCTAGAAGGTGTCTTCTAAGTCTGAAGTAAACAGCAAGTAAATCCTCCATGATTCAGGGCCATATCAAGGGTTTATTACTAGAAACAGCTAACATAACAATTGGCCACAACTTCAGAATCAATGAAACACCTTCCTTAAAAATCCATTTAGAAGCCTACCCTCTTCTTCTCAAGCATAATAAATTATAATATGGTCTTCAATGTAGCACTCTTGGTCAGCTTATGTCTACTTATCAGAAACTTGCTAAGACCAAGCTTACCAGAATCTACAAGTAAGTCTTGTTCCTCTCATGACTTTTAGATGTCAATATGTTTCATTAAGGTTACTTCATGTATGCATTAAGCTTAAATAATCAAGAGCAGAAAGGAAAAGAACCAACCAACCAATGATGGAGGGAGTTATTTTCAAACACCTTTTCTCCCCGGCCTTTGGAATGCACGCACATACACGCACTCACATACAATTCCCGTTGCTTCCACATTTGTTGTGTTCAAGATGCAAAACAGAACATTCCAATGAAGAGAACAAAAAGATAACAGTAGGAGCAGAATAAGGGGAAGGTGAGAGGAAAAGAAGCCTTCTCCAACCTTGCGATACAGAAGCTGAAACCAGAGTCAGGAAGCCAGGGCTTATTGCACCATCTCTGTACTTCTCACTGGTAAACCTCTTCTTGAGCACACTGGGGGGGGATACATGGTTGCAGTTTGCCGATTCAATGTCATCAATTCTTCTCCCCAAAGCAACGAGCTACCAGTTATAAGATGCCCTGAACTTTTTCTGACTTCTCAAACTTGCCTCTTGATTCCTCAAGTGTTTGGACTACAGTTGCCCAACCTCACAGATCCATCTTCAGAAGACCCTGAGATAAGCAAAATGTAAAGCCAGACTTAACCGCACAGCCTAGTCTAATGAAGAGCTGCATCAAGTCATCTTTAGACAAGTTTAAAAAGGAAATCCTGTGTGCAACAGTGTTTTGAGGTGTACTCAGGATTTTAACCACCACAGGGAGCAGAAATTTTACTCTTTCTTCCTCCTCGTCTTCTGAGATTACAGCCGATTGTTACAGTTTACTGCTTTCTTGAGAAAGCTGGTTATGCCTCCTCTGGATGAGGTCCCGTGGCGCGTTTTACCTAGTAAGATGTTTAGTATGTCATAATCCTTACGAAAACAGGCTGTGGATGAAAAATAACGCATACAGAATTAAGCTGGAACTTAAGTTTGGAAGCTTACTGCTAAAGAATATCACCTATACTATCAAATTTCTCAAGAGTAATTTTAAGTAAGAATTTTAATTCTGGATAAGATCTCTATTCTCAAATAAGCTCTTTATTTCAATGTATCCCTTCTAACCCAGCCTTGTTTCCATCTCCAAACACCGTGTGTATGACTCCCTTAGTACTTCCTTTCATCAACTTATTTTAAGCTTTTCTATTCACCCACGTATTTAACACCAAGCTTGGAAGACTTACATACACTGACAGAAAGGGTCCAAAAGCAATGGCTGCTATTTCCGAGGTAAGCTGAAGCCCATCATCCCCTTGCCCCAAGTGTTTGAAAGGCAAAGGCTGCCCAAATGCAGAGCTAATCGCTCCTTCAGCTGCCTGGCACCTCCCTTCACCAGCTTCTCCGCAAGCTGGGGAAGGGACACGAATCAAACAACTGTCACGCTGCTGCTGTTACCGTTTGCTTCCCTGAATGCTTCAGGGATAAAGTCAGTGGTATTATCAAGAAGAAGGGCTCCAGTGTGTTGAAAACGGTACACAACATGACTGCAGCTCATAACCCAAGCCACCATCCTGCCACGTGATACCGAGACGGGTATTTTCCCTGCAGGGAACAGCTCGTGCACAGCACACGCACAGGCAGCTCTCAACCTGCAGACATTCTTCCAGTGTAATTGCTCTGGGCACATTCAGCATTTTTCAAAACAGCTTTCACACCTCTGTAATTGGGGGAAATCCACACAGCAGCAAAGGAAACAGGTACTGCATGGCTTCCAGAAGACAAACTCTAGTTTGGTTGAGTCATGGCTGCAAAGGCCAAACAGTTAATTTTTACATTCTCTGGGTTGGAGGCTTCCAGCCTTGGAGTGCCAGCAACAGTCCAGCCTTGGGAGAAATACCCACAACTGTCCAAAGAACCCATTGCAGCAGTTGGGTGTCAGGGTATATTCCAACCAAGTCCCCAACACTCCACACCTAGGGTGTATCACTAGCACTATCCAGACTAGTCTCAGCCACTGAAGAGCTCCCTTCTACGACAGAAATTTTTTAAGGACTAGAGATATGGTTCCTAACGCGCAGCTGTTATACCCATCGTGCACATCCTCACTGCCACAGAAGTACAAAGAAGAGTCACAACCAAGAAAAAGCTGAATGTGGTTAGTAAAAAAACTTGCCAAAGAGTGCATGAGGACCATAACCATAATTTTTAAATCCTCATGCTTCTGCAGAAAACTAACTATCTTCGGCTCTGAACCAGAACAGCGTTTAAGATGGAATTCGCACTGTTTTGACCAACTGGTGTATGCAAGTGAAAGTGAACCCTGGCAATCTCTTGCTCAAATCCTCCTGTACCCTACAGCACATATACTCGGATACTCGAAGCTAACTTACAAAAATAGTTTCGTGGTTCAGATAAGTATTAAAAATAGTCACCGACAAATTAAAGGTTATAAGCATTATCACCATGAAGTCAAACTGTCACCTTATTTCTCAGTCTATGAACATCTCAAAACATCAAAAAAGCAAATCGCAAAGTACAACCTGATCAAACGTGCTTGCTAGACATGTGGGAAGAAGTCACAGAGCTGAAACCTCCTGGCTCATTCACTTTACTGGCACGAGAACATGCACAGGGCAAACTGGGACAGCCACATCCAAGGAGGAAGAATTCACTTCAGAGCCAGCAGGCAAAGAGTACTCATTACCACCATCTCCTTGGACTTTTCCAGTGAACCCTCAAAAGAAGTGCTGCTGCAGCATTTATTGAACCTGCCCACAACTTGTGTGTGCCAGGACTCCACACCCAAAGAAACGCTGGAGTCTCAAACATCAGTAAATTGGGGACTGGCTGAGTCTTTGCTAATACAAATGGAACCAGCTAACGACAAAGAGGCTTCTTGACCCTCTTTCAAAAATCAATGAAATGGAAAGTTGCTCACTGAATAAACACCTAATAAACTACTTAGATAATCAATTAATTAACAGCTAACTAATGAAAACCCAAGAGACCTACTCCCTCCTGGAAATACAAATCAAGTCTACAGGCAGGAAACTCTGCTTATTTTTCATCCACAGCTTCCTCTCCAAAAATGTTTTTTTATCCATTCCTTCAACAAACAGCAAAACTTCCACTTTTCTTTTACAACACTGCAGCAAAAGAATACCAAGAATTATTTTGATGAATGCAGCATTTCCGCAGCTTAAAATCTGCGTTTAGCGTCCTTCTCACAGCTTTTGCCAACATCCCATATAATACCTATCTAATATCCCCAAACCACAGGTAATTAAACACTGTGCCTGCCCCTCTCCTAGTGGAACCATCATCACTGGACAACAAAGTCGTCACAATTCACACTATGCTGTCCACAGCTATTTGTTCAAATATGTCCTTATGGGGGACAGGGACAAGGGAAGTGGAAGACTCCTGGTTGGTCTCTGCTTACAAAACTGTGTTGATGTTTTAATTTTTTTCAAATAAAAATCATGAGAAGGTATCCTTCTTTCCCTAAAGACAACTACCCAAGCACTGACTACCACAAGATGTAACTGCTTCCTACAAAGAAGGCAGCAGCATCACATGTATCATTCTCAGAGCATGACTGCTGGCACGGGCTCCTTGGAGAACTTGGGCACCAGGACTGATTTCTAGATCACAGTCAGAAATAAACACAAGATGGACACCACGACACCCAGGCTGGGGCAAACCCAGAGGCATAGCACAGAACAACTGGGAGGTATTTAAGGACACTCCAGAATGAAGTAAAAAGGTACCTGTCCCACTCAGGAATTGACTAAGCANCCTTGGAGAACTTGGGCACCAGGACTGATTTCTAGATCACAGTCAGAAATAAACACAAGATGGACACCACGACACCCAGGCTGGGGCAAACCCAGAGGCATAGCACAGAACAACTGGGAGGTATTTAAGGACACTCCAGAATGAAGTAAAAAGGTACCTGTCCCACTGAGGAATTGACTAAGCAGCAGCTCAACAGGGCATTTGAAGAAGGAAAAAAAAAATACTGCAATTTTGCACACTATCCAACACAGCTGCTCTGCTAAATGAGGATTCACCCATATTTTGTTTTGCACGCAAGCCGTGGCTCTGCAGAGTGCTACAGGCCGCTAGCCTTGCCCTGCCAGCACCCTCAGCTTCCCAGCACAGAGATCAGTCTGGCCAACCCCAGCCCCACCTCCCCCCAACAGGAGTTGGTGAAAAGTTTTTGCAGCAAAATTCTGCACCCATGTTTTGGATTCTCAAGTTCTTTCTGCAGTTTTAAAGAATTGAGTTTGTTGGGGGGGTTGTTTGGGTGGTGTTTTTTGTTTGGTTTTTTGGGTTTTTTGGTTTTTTTGGGGTTTTTTTTGTTTTTTTTGGTTTTTTTTACTTCTCTAACCAAATGCCCACACCATGCTTCAAGAGGTCTGCCTTTTAATAACAGGGGAAAGTGGGAAGTATCTTTATATACAGGGATGCAAGGCTTACAAGTAAGAACACATATGACAATTAGGAACAGGTTCTCCAAAATAGCTGCACAAATATCTGTTCTGTTGGGTTTTGGGGTTTTTTTTCCCTCTGTTTTTATTGAAACTTTGTACAGAAGTTTTAAACATTTCCATACAATACTTTTAGACAGGACAAAATGCCATGGTAAAGGAATGTAAACTGCAAGAAACACAGTCTGAAGTATCCAAATACTCTCTAATAAGAGTTTTAGTTTGAAGACTAATGCAGTAGGCAAAGTAATATGCATACAGTATACAAAGAACAGTATACACAGGGCCAGCAATGCTAACTATGAAAATTTTGCATCAGATTTACTTCAAAGATTTATAGCAATATGATCATTCTATACACTAGACCAAAATTAATTTATCATACATCGTTTCTATGACAAAAAGCTTGTCATTATGGACAGCAGCAACTTACAATATAATTAAGCTGTATTAATCTCATTAACACTTCTAAATCTATATTCCTACTACAATATTTTTTTTTCAGTATATTGTCTTATAAGATCTTAACAGACCCTTAAATAACACTTTACCAAAAGAGACCTGGATCCATTATAGTGATCTTATCTACATGCCCATTTGGCTTATTTCAAAAAAACAAGGGACAAGGAAAAAGGCAGGTTTCAAATGCTATGAGTTATCATTTGCTTTTGGTCTGAAATGTATTTCAATTGAATAGTTAAAAAAACAAAAAGGCAGTTCATTAACTGGTATTTTATATAAAATCTGCAGAAAAATACAACAGCAACAAAAACAAAAAATACTTCACAGATATCTAAAAAAACATTATATCAAAGATACAAGGTAAAGCAGCATCACTTTGACACTGTGCTTTAAAAATAAGAAGATGAATGAAGAGATTGCTCTAGTGATATTAGAAAATTTGCTTTCTTCTTGAAGAAGACTACTAACATTTTGCACAGCAACTATTTTTATAACCACCTCATTTAAAAACGTGTATTCATAGACACAGAGAATTGTCATATCATTACCATTTTTGCTCAAAGTGTCTGACTTTACACAGTGAAACTGATAATGCTAAGTGTCACCAGATGTCACTATACCATGAATTCAATATTAGAACAGAAGTGAAGCAAATGCCTTTAAACCAACACCATAAAAGAAATAATAGGAAGTGTTTTGTAAACAAAACAAACCACTTTGCAAAACAAGAGAGTTCAGAGATCTCACAGTGAAATCAGAAATCCTAATTATATATGTTTACATTCTAGGACTACTCTTTACCTTAGGCCAATTAAAGCACATTAAACCATTTAATTATATACAAACATTTTCTTAAAAAAAATTAAAACATTGCACACAAGTCTGCTTTTTAACATCACATAACAAGGTTAGTTTTATTTTCAAAACAATTACATTTAAGGGCACAGAACATACAGAATACCAAATTAACAGATGAGTATTTTTGCTTCGCTATACATGCTAAATCCAAAGATTTTCTCAAGAAAGCTCGAGCTTAGCAACTCCAACTTCTTCCATGTATCCTGTTCTCTGAAAAGGGAGCATCTCCCAACACCTCCTTTATCTTAGGATTTAAAAAAATATATATATAAAAAAAATAAAGCTGTACGTTTCAAAGTTGTAAAAGCATCCTCTGCTTTAAGCGTTTGCGCAGAGATCTTTTGATGGCTCTACCCGCTTCACTGTAACCATGTGGGAAACCCTTTCCCCAGTTACAGTACTCTCACGACTTTCATCAGAAGTCTCATGCTGGCCCTTCTGGGATTAGGGTGGGAAGGGGAACACAGAAGTGGAGACATAGAAAACACACAAGCGGTATACTGAAGGCCATTTTAATTTCTTACAGTCTCTCACTGCTTCCTTTCAGGCATTAGCAAAAGTTAACAGGAAAAATTACAAACACAACAAAAAAAAACACCTAAACTTTGGCAGAGAATAGCATCAAATCATTCATTAAAAAAAATTAAATAAGAACAGTCTCCCAGAATGTACTATTGAGCTCTAAAGAAGCCTTTTTTTCCTATTTTAAATAAAAGACTTCTAACAAATTTCTGGGAAAAAATTCAAATATCTTAACAGAAAAATAAGTTAAGGGAAATAACAACAAAAAAGGTGTCATTCCAAAATAAGTTTTTCCAAGACCGTCGTTCTAAGCTCAAGGCAATAAATAAACCAATCGCTGCAAGACAGAAGCACGTGTCCTCCTGGATCTACCTCTGCAGGACTAGCCAGTCCCACCGAGTAGAAGGAGGGCCAGGCATTAAAATTTATGAAACTGATTTATCCATTATGGGAGACACTTTGTAGTTTTTACTGGACCAAAAACGTGGTGTTTAAACCAAAACATATTAACCTGGGTTAACACCTCTTCCATGTAGATCACGATCAGAAGATTAGCAAAGGCATGTTTACGCTATAAAAAAAATCCTCAAGCAACTTCTTATACTAAGGTCCATAACACAGGGCAAGGTGCTCACCAATTGATAGTTTGCTTGAAGCCTTATTTTCCCCCCCTCCCCTAATAAAGGTCTCTTGTTAAGTGGTTATATGTAGCAAAGAATATTAGCTAGTTCTATGACATCTAAGAAATGAAAACAGAATATGACTGAAGAGGCCAGCATTAGGCAGAGAGTAGCATACAGAAACTCATTTTTAAACAACTGAAGAGAAAAAAGCACTGGAGAAATAACTTGCTTAAAAGCTTCTTCACAATAACAGGTCTAAAGATGGAAAGGAAGCAAAGTATTGCTTTATTAAGATCCTGACTGACTGCCAATTACCACTGTGATTAATGCAGCAACTTGTTAGTTTAGCAGAAGTGAGAATACATTAACTGGGAGATGGAGCATCTCAGATTCAACAAAGGCTGCACCATACATTTGCAAAGGATTACAACTCCCTACCGTGGTCAAAGGATAATTTCACCATGGATCTGACTGTAGTTATACTGAACAGGATACAGGCATCCTGGCTATTAACTCTTTAAACAGCAAATTACTTGAGTGGGAAGAGAAGAGGAAAAACAAGTTGGGGAAAGCCATTATACACAAACCACTCTTCAGGTGGCAATAAAAGCCATGCCTTCAGCTTCATAACCACATAAGGCACCCTGGGAAAAAAAAAAGCAAGCACGGATGAAACAATGGTAGCCAAGCAAAAGGGTCCCTGAGCTAACCTGGCTTCACAGGTTAGTTGGCAATGCATTCGTTAATATTGAGATCAGAGAGGACTGGTCTGGAAAATCAAAGCACCAGCTGCTGATAGAAAGACGTGCCAAGTTACTAAGGGACAGTGCCTGGTACACAAGTCTCTCTCTCCCTGTACCAATTTAGGCATCTTATCCAGATCCCAGCTTTTCAAGAAGAAATTATCGGACTGAGACTTATATTTACCCTCCACAAGTTGTTATTTTTCATCCCACTGAGATAAAGTTTTGCCCTAGATTACTTTATCCCGCATAGAAACAATTAAGTTCTACATCTTTCTTCTAGTACTGTCCTTCCCAACTCAGCCCACTGATGAAATAACTTGAGGTGCCATTAACATATTTCACCTACTAGAATTTCACCATTAAAAAGGATTTAAAATATTTTTCTGAATGAAGCCAGCTATGCAAACCGTAAGAAAATGCATCTTGTCACACTGCTATTAACATCAAGACTCAGGTATGGCAACTCTCCTCTTCTACATATATTGTGAAACTGCTCCTACACTTATTACTGGATTTCCAGGTAAGAGTAATCGACTTTCCAGCAGCAACAACTAAAAGTGGAGGAAGGTGGGGCGTCTCAGCCTCTGTTTAAAGTCTCAGAATGAATGGGATTCAGTTGATTTAAAAACAACACCAGAACAAACAAAAAACCCCACAAAAATGGAAGTTTATCATTTTATCTGTAAATATGTATTATACTACTACTATACTACTAAAAGCTACTTGGACGGCCACAGCTTACAGCACCACTGTACTGGAAAGCAAACTTTCTCCAGCAGTCAAAGGCAGGACTAACCCAAATTTCATCTCTACAGAACTATTTCACGCATAGGCACCAGTTCTTGGATTTGTGCCAAGGAAACATCGCTGGACCCTTGAATCAATGCTGTTGAACCGTCAGCATGGTCCCTCAGACTGTTTTTGGCCCAGCCAGTTCGTGCTCTCCCAAACAAGTCCTGAGACGAGCTCAGGAGCAAAGACAACTGGAGGAATTATTTTCACAGGAAACCTGGATATGACCACTGTGTCCTGGAAGGTAAGGGAGTTTAATACTACGAGTGCAGCCACACACTGTCAGCTTGGCCTCTGTGCCCAAAAACAGGCCCTGAATCGGTTTTGCATAAGGGCAAGAGCACTCAGGACAGCAACATGGGACATGGACCAAGCTCTGCAACCTTTCAGTCTGCTGAGCTTCACCGATCTGCTGCACATATGTGTCCTCCACACCTGGAAACTGTTAATCCCTGCCTCAGGCATCCATCTTTTGGGAGAAAAAGAACCTCAGCATCTTGAGACCTACTGATCATCTGTGATCGCCTGGAAAAAGCTTCACTTTTTTTGAAGATTCGTAAAGGCAGACCTCAATTGCAGACAGGTTACGACTGTACGCACTCCTCATCTCCTGACACAGTATTCCACAGGAATCATTCCTCAAAAAAGTAAGGTTTGACAGAGTGAAAGGGGAAGCAAGAGAAGACATGAGGCAAAAGGACTCCGGAAAATAAGGACCACTTTCAACTCTTGTCTTCCCACTTGTTTTTCTCCCCTTACAAACTCAGTATGCAGCAATGGTAGGGCTGCAGAGCATTTCCTTCTAGGTGTACACAGCAAAGAGTTAGTTTTCAGTGTGCTCACTGAACTGAAGACATCACAATTGTCTTTCTCCTCTGTGGTAGAATCTATGTACAGATTTTTCTCTAAGAGGAGGCTAACCCTAATTATGTCCTAAAGGTTTGGAGACTGAAGAGGCTGAATATATACTCTTCTATTTTGATATACTACAGAACCCCATAAAAAGCGTTTTTTCTTTTTCTCCCTCTCTTCCATTGCCAGTTTGTCATCTCCTGGGTGTTTTGGGGGGTTTTTTCCCCCCCTTTTTTTTTTTTAAATACAGTAACTTTTCCGTAATGGAATTTACAGTGGATAAAACAAAAAAAACAAAAGTTTTGTAACAGAGGGGAAAAAAAAGACAGAAAGCTACTAGCAGCTAACATATTTTAAGTGCTACAAGATGAGACAAATTATCTTCCTGTTGTTTCCACAAGAGAAATGAGAAACTGAAAAAAATCCCTAGAAGTGAGTAAATTTTAAGTGTGCTACATTGGCCAAGGTAATACAGCTATGTTACAAAGAACTACTACACAACAGTGCGCATCGCAGCCCTCATTAAAAAAAAAAATCTTTTGAGACAGCTTTAATCATTTAAATTTTACACATCGGTAAATAATCACTTGTTATCTTCACCTTAATGCTGACTGAGCTCTGTAACTGCCTGACTTCAAACACAGCCACCTGCCTGCCTTTGGTATATTTATACATGTATACATGGAAAAACAAAACGTTACTACTGCAAATTAAAAACAAAAAAAGACAAAGGGGAAAAAAGAAAAAGACACCACACAACATTCTGCCTTCAGCAGAAATAGGACAGACAACATGTCTCAAATGGTATCTAAACAAGCTAAAGTTGAGTTGATCTTACAATTATAGCGTAAACAATGCCTGGGTTGCAGTTATGTTACTTGAAAAGAAAAACAACAACAAAAAACACAAAGAAAAATCTCCAGAGACCTGTATCAACTTCTGTATGTTTAGCCATACCCTTAAAAGTTCACTATTCAATCACAAAGAGAAATAGACAAACATGAATATTCCAAGCGAACAGACACAGACCAGTCCAGTATTTAGTAGTAGTTTAACTTTTGGAGTCTCTTCCAGCATTTGTAAACAAACAGTCTCTTCCTCTATCTCCCGAACAGCTCTCTTGTTCATGTTTTTACTTTTAAAGCCACAGAACCAATCTATGAATTTCAAATGTGTCTCTCTATCATCAGTCTCTTCCTCGTGCTTTTTCTCCCCCATCAAAGCCACTTGTCCATTCGAGTAACAATCAACTGGTGTCTCGACTTCAGAGTGACTCACAGAAATCACCGGGTTGCTGTCATCTCTGCAAGTAACCAGAAGATTGATATCCTCCGGCTTAATATTTTTAATATTTTCTTCCGATTTGCCATTTGGAATGATATGGTTAGCGTTTTCATTGCACTTGAGGATGCTCTTTTCTTGCACTTTGTACAGCTCCCCTTTCGCAGCGTTCTCTTTTACATTCCTGTTTTTCACAGCCCAGAAAGTGGTCGTCCGAACCTGCTCCTTTGTAGGCGGAGGTGTGAGGAGGCTTACTACAAAGGTTACAATCCCAGTGATCCAGAACAGAGCTGTCGCAACATACATGTAATGGATGTTTTTGATAAAGCTTGGCCTAGTATCCAGCTGGTTACACTCCGGAGCACGATAGATAAACGCCAGTATCAACCGTATCGCTCCAAGAACAAACCCGGCCATTCCACCATAGAAAGCCCCCTGCTCATTGCAACGTTTCCAAAAGATCCCCATAAGAAACAGAGCAGCCACTGGGGGAGTCAAATAGTCCGCTACCTCTTGAATATAAAGGTACATCTGACCACCTTGCATTTCTACAATTATCGGGACCCAGGCAATGCTTATAACTACCATGAACGCAACAAAGACTCTTCCTACAATCATCAGTTCTCTAGATGTCGCGCTCTTCCGAATGAGTTTGTAGACATCAAGTGTGAATATGGTGCTGGCACTGTTGAATATAGAGTCCAAGTCACTCATCAGCGCAGCGATCATCACAGCCATCATCAGTCCCCGCAGACCAACCGGCACAAGTTTCATCACCAAACGTGGGTAGGCAATGTTAGAGCATCCAGCTCTGCTCCCGCAGACTTGAAAACAGTGTTCTGGATTAATGCAGGCGATATCATCTGCAAATAGTATTCGCGAAATCATCCCTGGGACAACTATGATAAACATTGGCAGCAACTTTAAGAAGCCTGCCATCAGAGTGGATCCTTTGGCATGAGCAATGTTTTTTGCAGCTAAAACTCTCTGAACTATGACTTGATCGGCACACCAGTACCAGACAGAAGCTGGGGTCTGTCCCAATAGAAATCCAGGCCAGGGAATGTCTTCATCTGTTGGCTCACGCAACATTTTAAGAGCATCAGGCTTTGGGTTGACATTGCAGGAATTGGTATTGGAAATGTTGTAGGATAACAAGATAGACGTAATATTTGGTGACGCTAATGTGTACCTTCTTTTAACTTCTTCGAACCCACCAACCTCCATAATACTTATGATCATAAGTGTGAGGGCACCAATAATCATAAGCAGAGCTTGAAGTGTGTCTGTGTAGATGACAGCCACAAGACCTCCAGTCACAGTCAACAGTGCAGTCATTCCAATAAGGAGGATAACTGACAAATAGAGGTTCCAACCTAGCGATTCTTGAATAAACAGCGCCCCTGAATACAAGTCAACTGAGAGTTTGGTGAAGATATAAAGAATTAGAGACAATGCTGCAAAATATATTTGAATTCTATGCCCTCCAAAACGCTTGGACAAGTATTCAGGCATGGTGTATACTCCCGACCGGATGTAGACTGGGACGAAGACCCATCCTAAAAGCTGCAAAAGCATTAAGGCGTTGAATTCCCACGCACCTACTGCAAATCCACTTGCCGCTCCAGATCCTGCGAGCCCAATGAAATGTTCACTTCCAATATTGCTCACAAATAAAGATGCACCAATAGCTACCCAGGTCATAGAACGCCCTGCCAAAAAGTAGCCACTTACGGTGCTCCGATTGTATTTCCACATGGCAAAAAAACCTATGCACATTACAAGCACGAAGTACAGTGCCACAATGGCAATGTCTGCTGTTTCCAAAGAAGCCCTCATTTTTGTAAACAAAATGACTTCGCACAGCTGACGTCCACTTCTCGCCCCCCAGCAAACGTCTTTTAAGCAACACGTGAACCAGTTAACATATCTCAACACTGTGGATCAAATTCTTTGTCCCTTGGTTTGCTGTCCTGATGCTGGTGGTTGTGGTACATTTAGTTTCTCCGCTTCTCAAATGGAAATTTGGAACTTAGCACGCACTTTTAATCCACATTCCACAAGAGCATCAGCCTTAACTCAGTTGATGTAGGAGAAATTCTTAGTTGCAGCTAAGTTTAGTGAGGCCTACTGTACCAACCCTGCAAGGCAGCAAAGACAAAAGACAAAGATTGAATTAGAGAAGAATTTCATGAAGTAATGAGAAATAATTTGAAGTCTAGTAAAACAATGACTGAACACCACAGATTTTTTTCCCCCTTATATTTCCTGCTGTATTTATGCAATCCATAATACACATAATTAAATATTTGTAAAACTAAGTAGTAATGCCTCTTATAAGTCAACTTTAATGTTTACAAGTACCTTAAGGGACGCAGCAATTCTGGAGTATTAAGTGACCCAAATTCCCCAGAACAAGGCCAGGAACAGAAAAACATTTTATTTTTCTTTAGAGTCTCACAAGTCTACTTCTCAAGCCACTAAACAGGTCCGTCTTTTTCAAGCAATCTTGAGGGGCAGCGGTGGGGAAGTAACTGCTAAGGAGTGCGAACCTGGCTAGCCATTTCCCATATTGCTGTAGCACTGCACCCCACAAATCTTGATAGATCCTGACATCACATGCATGCACTTGAGACACCAGCTGGCTGCTAGAGCTAAAATCAAAGTGAAGGATCAATGCTGTTGAGAAACAACACAAATTTAAGATCAGCTGAAGAATCAAGGTTTTTTTGCAGATTTTAGATGAGTTTGTACCTATTTCGGGTACAAATGATCACAGGGTTACATTTTACTCTGGAAGTTCTTCATACAGATCCCATGTAATCTAAGCGAAGAAAAAGTCCCATTCCAACAAGTGACAGAAGCAAAACTACACCAGACATCCAGCTCTAGGGTATTTCTGTCTGCCATGTGCCTTTTGATACCCACACCCACGTGGTTTCAGGAATTCTTGGGAGCACTCTAGGCACAGTAGGGAGAGCCAGACAGATTTTGGTAACAGTCAGTTACTAGGATGCCAGGAAGCGCTGTTCCCAGCACCATCCATTCGCATCCGAGCACAAAGAGGATCACGTTAAAATCAGAGGTAGAAGGTTTTGAGGCAAAGCATACCCTGCCACTCTATTCCTGAAGACCCAGTCACACCCAGTTCTACCAAAGCACATCGGGGAACAGGCATTCGTTTAGGCAAGCAGGACTGAAGCACTCAAAGTGGAGGGAAGGGGATAATCAAAAGACTTTCTGGCAGACAACAGGACAGGGGGGAAAGGAAGGATCACTGAAGAGCTGCACACTGGCTCCTACCTCCACCATGGAGGTAGGAGGCTCCTATCTCCTATTTATGCCTTGGGAGGTATCATTTACCTATATTCACCCAAAACCATTTAACGGGTTTAGAGAATGCTGGACATAAGGTTATTCTACTTCCTACGCTGAAAGGGCACAGCAAGGGAAGAAATCACAGCAAAGAACCGGTTTAGTCTAAAGATCAGGACACAAATCTTTAGCATTCAAGATTATTACAGTAAGGAACAGGGTCTGACTCCATTCCTCTTTTGCACCCACTAGTAAAGGTAACGGGCACAAAAATCACTGAATCTGTGTTCTGACCATAAGGTTTACCAGCCTTAGAAGTCTTCTAAGCATCAGCTTCAGGCATTCCCCCTTCCATTTGATTTGCAGAAGTGTTTTGGCTTTATGCTGAAGTTCACGTTTCCTTATTAATTCATCTAGATTAATACAAACACCTAGGTAACATATTCTAGTATTTGAGTGTTTTCCAGTTCAGCATGCCTGTAGCTTATTCGTTTTGAGTAAATAAAAACATTACAAATTTTCAGACAGACCACAACAAAAACTATAGTTAAGGTTGAAAACGCACACACTCCCCCTCTGCCTTACTTTATGCATTACTGAAGGCAGCAATGGTGCTGATGTAAGAACGTGCACTTCTCATTAAGGCAGAAGCATTTTCAAAAAAAGCTTACAGCAAACCACAACTTCAGCTTTAAGGAGAAATTCACAATCAAGTTATTCACATGAGCTGGCTGTTTTTCAAGAGCAGTTCAGAATCAAAAAAAAGATAATAAGGGTTCCCCACCACCACCACAAACCCACATGAGAATACAGATATTCATTCTGCTGGAGTTATAGCCAATAATGAGAGACTATGGAGACATGGCACAAAATGGACTGATTACAGTAGTGCGCTAACTTTATCATGCTCATAAGCCTCAAACCACAGATGTATTTTAAATTCTTCCACAGAAGAATTCACGTTTATCCCCACCCGCAAATGCAGCGGAAGTTAAATAGTCTATCAGTTTAATCCAACACAAAATCATAAACACTTCAGATCATATAACACCATCATATGCAAGCATAATGTACTATTCTTAGTTTTAAGCACTTTTGAGTAACACTTTAATAGTGTTGCATCTTTTACTAAATTCAGCTAAATTTTCAATTGCAACTACATTATGATGTTTACAGCAAAACTATAAATATTTTATGGAAAGGGGAAGAGGAGGTTCTACTGCGAGACAGTGGAAAAAAGAAAACTACTATACAGAAAATTAGAGTAATGGGCAAGCTAAAGAAATAGTAATAACCAATATTTTCCCCTTCTATTGTCCTGCTCTGTTACCAAAAAATGTTAGGCTTGAACTTTAGTTCACTTCCCAATATCTTCCCTGTAGGTTAATCAATGACCCTGGAAAACTATACTGCACAGCAGTACACATAAATCACAGAAATATTTGTTGAAACTATGTCTGTTTGATACAAGAGGTACCCAGCTCACAGCATGACTATTACAAGCACATTGAAGCCCTCTGAAAAACATGTAGTAGAAGATGTATCTGCCTTGAATAAATTACTACATTTCTCAATCAGGATGCTTGCCAAACTACTATGGGCTCATTCTAACAAAAATAAACAATATGTAATGTTTCTTGAACATTTTCCACCAGAAGGTACAGCCAGACCATGCATTTGAAATAATCAGTCTACAGAGACCCAAATTACCACCTTCGTAATCAATATTTGAGTTTTGCAGGGTTCAGCTTACTTGTGCAGGAAGGTGGAAAGTTTTCAGTAGCCACTACAGACCTGCTGCACTGTCACTAAGTTACTGTACTAAAGTAGCTTCTTGTACCAGTTTCTTATTAGACCTAATTCTAAAATAACCCTGGAACTTTTCTTCATTATGAAAATGAGACTCGTCCCTCTGAACTTTCAGCAAGTTATGACCTCAAGTCTTAAGAAGGACTTTTGAGATGCCCCATGCGAGTTTAATCTCAAGTTATTAGAACAGCGTACATTGTGGCACTGACATAAAAAAAAGACAGAAAGACAGCACTGCTGCCAAGGACTGTGAATTTTTTCCCCCCTAAGGCTGTTTTCTGGCTGGATCATATCAAAGACAGAAAACAATGTACTTCCCTCTTGTCTGAAGATAGAGGGCTACAGCTTTGGTGAAACAATGCATCTGTCTCTCCAACAGGCAGCCTGTCCTTTAAGGAAAAAAAAACTCCAAGCAATTCCCTGGAGAGATATTAGGTAATGTGAAGCAGATTTAGGGTGGGATTTTTAGGAGAAATTTGTATGATTGTTTTAAAGGAACACTTTCTCCACAGTACTCTTCTAATAAGACGAGCCTTTAAATATGCCAGAATCAAACTGCTCCAGCCCTGAAGCAATTACTTGTTTTCTGCTCAGTGTAATTCTCTTCTCAGCAGATGGGGACTTCACTCTTCCCTCACATTTAAGGGGTCAGTCCCAATGGCCAATGCTCTAAGGGTTAATTTGAGAATGTAGACACCCATCTATCCCACAGGAGCATCTGCTGCTATCAAGTGTTAGCAAATTAAGTACATACTTATCTTTGTTCATATACTTCAAAGTAGTTTTGAGGTTCTTTCTTAGAAACAATGTTTTTCTTCTCTACCTTCTTCAAGCAGGGGTACCTTAACTCATGCCAGTAGTGTTTTACCTACTGAAAAACTCACCCACATGGAAGAAACGTACCTAGATTGACAGGCTCAACACCTAAATGGATAATATTAACAATCTCTCTCCCAAGGGGGAAAAAAAAAAGAAAGAGAGTAAAAGTTTCATGCCTTGAGCAGGCCTGTACAACATTCAATCCCTCCAGCGTGTTGTCTGGCCTGCTCACACTGCAGGCTATGTGCTACAGACGTGCAAGTGAATTCCTACATGTCCACTGCTCCACAGTAAACACAACATTGTCTAAGGCAGCCTATCTCTCAAGAAAAAAAAAGAGAGGAAAAAGCTTTGTTCCATTTATTGCAGCACTCTAGAACACAAAAAAAAAGGAGCACGAATGTTCTTCATGGAATAACTGATATGTATCAACTTATCCTTACATAGTACATGTCCTTGATAAAGCAGAGGCTATCCTTGCCAGTTGCTCAGAGCCCTAAACATCGAGGACTGCAGTTTCAGGACTTTCCCTTGTAAACCAGGAGCTGGGGCAGAGGAGCCGGGCAGGAATCTCACCTGTGACAAAAAGTGTATGCCATAGAAAGCAGGAAAGCTTGGAGGCAGAAGCTGACCTGTAGCATCTAATAAATAACTTGAGTTAAGGTCTGGAATAGCACTCCCAACAGCTCAAGAGGCTGGAATCAAGAGTATCACATTTACAAGTTACCTGAACCAGCAGCTACCTGACTAACCTGCTCACCGCTCGTGCTCTGCTGCCCCAAAGCAGTACCACATCAACACTTCTGCTGGCCTTGGAGAACACAGGTGCCATGGCGGCAACTCTATAAATCATCACTACCAAAATAAGTCCGATTTGAGGTGCAAGGTTCAAGTCAGTCACTCAAAGCAGTTGTTATGAACACACAACGCACTTCTTTTTGTCTGGGGTTTCAGGAATCGCTCCAGTTCTGGTCTTCATTTTACTGCAGCATCAGAAAAAGAAGCTTGCTCCACAACACATTCTTCTCGATTCTTTTCTAAAGGACTGCTGAAGGAGACATGAGAGAAATAAGTAACCTCACATCATGCAGTTCAGCAGAAGAAACAGTGAACTACACTGCATTTGCCAGTCAGAAATGTAATGCTACTGCAGACTATCACAGAAGCAGTTAACAGGAGTACTGTAAGGCCAGCTGAAACTGAAGGGCACTGTGACTGACAGTGTTGGAGTAGGAGGTTAATTTAGTTGTTGGTTTTGGCTTTAACCATTCTTCCCCCATCCCAAGCGTAAACACCTATTTAGGTCTCCCATCAAGTCACAAATTGTGGAGGCGGGGGGGATGGGGAGGCAGAAGAAAGAGGATGCAGCTTTACTGCAGTGCTCGTTCAGTAGTCCACAAACACAACAGAAGCTGTGGTACTGCTGGACTGCAAAGCAATAGCAAGATGGCTTATTTTCCAAAACCTACATCACCAGCAGTGGCTCAGCAAGCCACTTCAGGCCACTGCCGGTGCCATTCATGTTTGGATGGTTTCTTTCCCCATGAGTCAGTCCCCAGCACCCTGTCAGGAACAGCGGATATATTTGCTTCCACTGTTCTTCCAAAAACTCCAAACACCTAAAGGGGAAAGGGGGAATTTAAGCTGAGGACAGAAGAAAGGATACAGAACGTTTCTTTTTATCTGTTAAAATAAAGACATACCAGGCAAATACTATCTTCTCCACACCCACCTAGACATACTGTAGTCATCTTACTTGGGTCTAAAGAAAGACTAGCCCATCAGCTGAAGTTTAAGTTAAACTGACAATTAGTTTAAAAGATACTACGTAGGCAAGTACTCCCTTTTCCCCTTGTCAGCCCAAAGAATTGCTTTATGTTTACATGGTTGACAGCTGCTATCTGGATTCTCTCAAGAGAGTAGGAAGTACAGCTGCTGCTCAGCACTCCTGCGGAACTGGGCCACTCTTCCCCAGCAAATAAGCAGAATCATTCATGCCTCTGCCATAACTAAAGTAGACGACTACCAGAAGCTCAGATGCCCAAAGACAGGTTGTCACTACAAGCAGCTCCATCCCTCAGCAAGGAAACCATGCTTTTCTTTGCAACTGCAGACAGATGACGTCCCTCCTTCTACACAGGAACTGGAAGCAGAAGAGCAAAGAGGGTACTGAGAAGGTACGTGGTCAACAGTATCCAAGTAAAGAGCACAATAGGGCAAACAGGGAAAGCAAGTCATTTTAATGGAGGTGGGAGGTGGTGTCTCCTGCAGGAGATGGCAAAAAAATGGAAGATTCTGGCATCATGCAGCGTCAGGCAGAATTTTCCCTGCCAGGTAAGCGTGTCAAGACATCAGCTGACATACTAAGTTGGAAGCTGCAGAGGGACACTGAGCCCAAAGACTCAAATTCCTTCTTGTGGCAACCTGAAGTTCAGAAGCACAAGCATTTTCACTGCCACTGGCAAGTACTATTTACCTAAATTAGTTTGATGAAGTACTTAGTCACTAAGAGCAAGAGAATGGATAAAACAAGCATAAACACGTGAAGTATTTGATTTCTGTAGAAGATTCGGGACCACATAATCAAGTTTTCTGGACACAGAGGACTAACGTTATTACCCTATTAGAAGCACACCATCAGAAAAAGTGTTTTAAAACGTCTACCACTACTGAAGACGACTGCTTTCTTCAGCTGCACGGTACAAAGATCCAGACGGTGGTTATCACCATTCAGCAGTCACTGGTGTAACTGGCATACTCCTAGCCTAGAAAAACGTGCTGGTTCACCTCATTTGAAGGGGATTTGGGCTAGGAGAGTACAGACTTCAGAACTTACTTAGGGAACAAGAAAGGAGTAGTGGAAGTGTCAGTGACCATGCAAGTGGGCATAATACCAGGAAGAAATTCTTTCTAGAATTTCTAGGGAGAATTAAAAAATATAAAGCCAGACTCATTAAGCTTATTTAGGACTTCCCCAATTTCTCATTACAATTAATGGCTGCCCACAATCTTTCCAAGAACATAACACATCTCAAGTTTTATTGAAAGGCAAGACAGAAGTTTCAGGGACACATATAATCCTAGAATTTAAGTTTGAAGCCCTCCAAGCTTCCTAGTCTGCTGGGTGCACTCACAAGATTCTGATCCTTCTTGGGGATAAGACACCAAAACAAGGCTTAAATAAAGTTATCTTGACTATGAAACAACTAGTGCCATTCTACATCAAGCTTTGTAATTACCTATATTAAAAGCTACCAGACATTGATTCATTTTTCTAATAGTCTCAAACACATCAACTCCACTGAACATATTCCCCTTCTGTATCCATGTTCTTCATGCACCTTTGGTTTTAATTATTATTGCTCAGATATTTGCATAACTGAAGCACAAGGACTGGCAGACAAACCAGGATTTTAAAAAGATGTAAGAAATAGCAGAACAATAGTTCCTATGTAGTTCCTCACAGTCATATTTCTAGGGATCACAATCCTTCCTTTACACCATCTGCTTCTTTCCCTCCCCTCTCCTCATCAGAGGTGATGCATTCTCTTTAGTACCTCATTTCCAGCACCAGTACTGGCACACTAGTGCTCCCACAGTACAGGTCCTTTGCTTACACAGCTCTTGCCTTACTTCCCATATTTTTTACTTCTCATCTTTCCTGTTCCACTTCTACATAACTAGTTATATTTTCCTTATCTGTCCTCCCTTTTATTCCCCCCTCCCCTTTCACCTTCTTATCAGCTCTTCTACAGAATGCACACGAGAGATATTGCTGCCGGTCCACTCGGCAGGCAGTTTTGAAGAGAACAACCTGGTGCCCGGTGGTTCCTGCTGCCCTCGGATAAGCAACGCAGAGGCTGGTATATGCAGCTCTATCAAGCAACTGTTTTCACACAAGCAACAGACTTGTAGCAGAGGAGGTCTGGACAGCTGTGACTCAAGGAATTGTCAGACTCTAGCCAGAGCAGGATGCTGAAAAGCAAGATAAGTTACTTGATCAATAATCAACAACCGCCAAAGTAATTCTTGGATGGAAATTGCCACCGTTATGGCTCTGGAACAAGGGAATTGGAAAAATCAGCTCCTGAAAGAATATGTAAAGAAAGCAAGACCTTCCATCATTACAAAATACGGTACGTATGATGCATTAGAAGAAAGCAAACATATACAAATGCTCATACCTGAATCAATTTAACAGCTTATTCTAAGTGATATAATGGATATCTTTAAAAGAGTCGTCACTTTTGTAGGTTTTTATAACAACGGAGAGCAATAATGCTATTTTATCACAACAGGTTCTCATTCCTTCTTTTCAAAGAGTTAAAAGGATAAACAATCTGCTTTCATGCTGAGGTTTACAAGCATCTCCCTGTTCGTCTACACGATGCATCCACATGTCTACATACAAACTGAACAAGTGAGGAGAGATACACAGCAAAGACAGAAGAGCACATTGCTAAGTAGGTAACAGGGGCAAAGAGAAGAAGTCATATCTTAAAGGTTATGCTGCCATTCCTGCCCACTGAAAGGGGCTAGCCAAATCCCACTGAAGCCTGCCAGTCCCAGCATGGACACAAGGGCCTGCCCACAGTCCTGCCTCAGCACTCAGGCTTACAGCAATACAGCTTAGGGAGCAAGAGTGGCAGACTTAAGCAGGGCATTTCATTACATACACTCACTCAATACACTGCAGAAGCCTGGATAAATCAAGAGGCTTTCAAGTCCCTTACTCTTGTCATCAACTTAGTACTCACTTAGGACAGCTTCGCCAAGTTCACCTCGCTAAAAACTATCTGCTATAAAAAGGCTTAAACTATTTTGTAGAAGAAAACAATCTTCTACCTCCCCCCACACCCAAGCCAGGCACATTTCCCACACTTGGCAGAAACTTAGAAGAGGACCGCTCTCAAGTCTTAAGATTGATTCCCTCTTGGCTGACGTTTCCCACTTTTCATTCTCAAATGCTGCCTGTATCACACGCTTCAAAAATTCAGCTATTCTTATGGAAATGCTTAACACAGAAAACAAAAAGCTGACTCCTCCAGGACAGTCAACGCTAGATCTTGTGGTTTCCCAATCTTGTATTTTAGTTCCAACTCTTTGGTCTTCTTTCCAGCACCACCCCCAACACAAGGCTCCTTCCCTGCTAGGCATAATATTGTGAAGAGGAGCCCGTTTCAGCCTACTAAAAAAGTCAAAGGAAATAAAGGAAAACTTTTTGTAATTTTAACCTTCTAAGTAGGGTGGCAGGGAAGAAGTACAATTCAACTGTAAGAACAGGTAGGTTCACCAGAAAGGAAAGAAAATAAAACTAATATCTGCCTGCTTACTGCCTTCTTCATTCTCCCTTCCTCCTTCCTAGCAACTAAGATATCAAAGGCCCAACTGCTGCAAGCTGCCTACGCAGCAAGTAAGTGCAGTAGTCCAGATGTCAAGCAACACTACTGCCCATTGCTTTGGCTTTCCCAAAACAGCTAACCATCTCCACAGCAGGTAGGGGATTTTGAAACATGGCAACCCACTCCAAAGGCAACAAACAGATGCTGAGACAAATTACGTTCTGTGAACGTGCCAGTCAAACTGAGAGCCCAGATTCACTGTAGTATTACAGAGGTGGGTGGATGGGTCCCCTAGTCCAGGTATTTGCTGAAACAAGGCAATAAAGTTTCAGACTATGACACATACTACATATTTGTTAGAGATGAAGTGGTGGAGACGAATATGCTGCTAATAAAATATTGACATGCTTCCTCATTTTTAGTAAAATACTCTAATATAAAGTGTTTTCAAACTGTCCATTCACTTCAGTTCCAGTTGCAAAGCTGTTTTGTTGAAGATGGGTGTCCCAGCTCGCAAGAGTCGAGTGGCAGCAAGAACAGCATGGGAATACAGCCGCCACCTCTGTCTGTCCTAGGTTCCCCAGGCTGCGAATTTTCTTTGGAGGGTTTCTCGCATTGCCGCCCTGTGGTCAGTCTGTAAAACAGCATCAGAGCAATAGGAAGCCATTTCCAGCTCTTCCTTCCCTTTCCGCTCCCTTCCCTAGGCTCTCAAGGGAGTTTGCAGGGAGTTGGCAGGACGAGAAGGGTAGGAAGAGGAAGCCTCCCTGAAGAGCTCTCCCTTGTCCAGCAAGTGACAACTCCTGCTAATTCGCTAGCGGGTCTCTGCCCTTTCCTGCTGAAGGTCCTGCTCTGCCACAATCCCCCCGCTGAAAGCCAAAGATGACTCTCCTGGGAGAAAGTCAGAAATAATTAGAAATTCATCTTTTGCTATGCACAGTAAAGTTTAGAGCATGAGCAGCTGTGTCTTCATTTTGCACCTCTACCTTCACCACGACTGTAGTCTTTGACTCAGGCTCCTGAGGGTAGGCAAGGTGTTGTTTACAGCCATCTGTACGCTACTGATAAGTCTGCCGCCAAACTCCCCAGGCTCACTGTACTACTTGATATTTGCATGTCGGAGTGTAAAGCCATACACGTGGGCAAAATTCATGATTTCCACCCTAAGTTCCAGTCATTTCACTGGCCTCATACCTTTCCCTCCCTCCCCCCCCCC
>VZSC01000264.1:8143-35443 GCA_013398225.1 Steatornis caripensis | reverse complement strand
CGCCAAAGCATCTCATCCCTAAGCTCACATGCAGTTAACACAAACCAAGTCCCTCACTGCAGCTACTCTTCAAGTACAGTAATACCACAGGGTAGTAGATTTTATTTATTTATTTAGGGGGTGCTTCAGGGCTTTTTATTATTGTTTTCCTAAGAGTCACTGACTGGGGTCTCTGCTGATCACGGGCTCCCTTCACAGGCAATTTACAAATATTTACAAAAATTTACAAATTTCTATTGCAAGTCAATTACCTGATCACAGGCTACCTACAGAACAGGACAGAATGGCTACTCAGCTTTGACTTCAGAATAAAGTCATGAGCTTTTGTGAAAAGTACATGCAGACAGCTGGTGACAAAGTTTGAAAGTAAAAGTTTTTCCCCTTGCCCACTCCCACCACCCTAAGCCCTGTGGTGTTGCATGTTAAAGACACAAAAGGAAAACCAAAGAGGCTCTGAGGAAGTCCGCCAAGAAGCAAGGGGACATGGAAGCATCAGGCAGGACTGACGGATCACGCCTGCCCTGTAACCATGTCAAGGCTAGCGGGGTGGGGAGGGGGTTAGCTGCACAGCAGACTTCATGGTTCACAACAGAAGCCACACGCAAGAAAAGAACGAGGAGGGATTCCCTAACTTCAACACAAACAGTGCTAGGGAGCAACGGAGTTTAAAACAACAAAAATGAATTTGAAGGATTTATTCTGCCTAGAGCTATGAAAATGCCAAGATAACTATTAAAAACAATTGTGCATGGGGGAAACCCCACAGAATCATGAAGTTTGCCTCTGAAGAGAGCTGTGGAAGTCCACCAGGCTGTAGCCCTGAGAAGGTTTGCGCTCAAGCTACCAGGGAGATCACAGGAGTTAAGGACAGCCCTGGAGCACAAGAAAGCCAGGGGCTTCCTTTTTTTTTTTTTTTGTTTTGCACCACAGGGGACGTGTCAGAGACTAGGAAGGATGCCACAGATACCAAGAGAAGAGTCAGCACTTGATCAAGCCTCAGACTAAAGCAGGCACCAGAGCACGCAGCCACCGCACAGAGGGACTGACACAGCAGGACAGCGAATACCTGCCCAGCATAGGTTCACCAGGAAGCTCTGGTGTTAAAACAATGTAATTTATTCAGGACTGCATATGAGCTCTCCAGCTTCTATAGGAAGGAGTTATATAGTCACTCTGTAATTTTGGACTGTTTTATTAGCCCCATACTCAGGCCTCCATGTTTTGATTAATTTAAGTTAGCATTACGGTCAAGATTATGCACTGCTATGGTGGTAAACAGAGCAACCTCTTTGCCAGGATTCAGCAGCGTGATGTAGCACGGGAACCTCTACAGAAATTTGTTTCAAGTGTTCTCATGACACAAGAAAGGCAACAGTAGCGAGACACTGGAACACAAAAAAGCACCTCTATCTGGTGCACTGTCAACAGCAACAAAAAAACAGCATCTAGAGACAGGCTCTCTAAATTTTAGAGTTACAACAAGGGGAGGTTAAAAACAGTAGTACACCTGAACCAAAATGTGTTCTAACATAATCACAGAGCTAAAAAACAGCTTAAGATACATCTATCAGGAAAAAAAAATATACTGAGAGTCAAACTTTAAAGAGCAAAAGGTTGCAGATGTTAAATCCTGAGTGCATCGATGCCCATTAGAAGCATCTTGCAGCTAAAAGCTTATCCCTACATTTTTGTGTTCAGATCCTAGGAACCAAAGATCCTTCCCATGAGACAGCACTCCATGGCATCCTTTCAGAGTAGTCATTTTATTTGTGTCTCGCTATTATGTCATATTTGCTATGCTTTCTGTCCTGCTCTGCATTTATAGTGTCTGTGTGGCATTATGCATCTCCTACGTTAACAGCATGCATTCAAAAAGCATCTCATCACCTTACCTATGGCTTATACACTGATGAGGAGAGGTGTGGAAAAAAAAAATTAAAAAACCCACCACACGTTGACAATCCGAGTCCAAAGGCAGCGTGTTTTCCCAGAGCGAACGCTGCTCCATGAGGTGGTGCAGCAATGTCACCAGATTTTTTCCCCTGTTGCTGTATTTCTCCACTAGAGGACTCACCTGAGAAGTCTGCTACAGCTTCTGCAGTTAAGCCAAGTTAAAAAAAAAAAAAGCCAACCCTGACTTGTGGATGGTACACGTAAAATGAATGGAAATGTACCAGTACATGTAGCACATGTAACACATGAAGACGTGCTCCCGTAACTACAAGAGAAACACAGCAATGCTATTTAGCTTCCTGTTATTCTATGACAAATACACATGTTCATTTAAATGAAGGTTAAATGCGAGAGCAAGCATGTCCACACTACATCAGATCAGAAGGGTTACAGCCTAGCAGAAGTACTGCTACATTCCAACACCAGCACTGCATATTAAGCTGGAAAGTAGCAGATAAACAAAGGCTATAGAAGGTACTAGGAGAAGAGCCCGTATTAGCTGTTATTTTTCCAAATGAAGGGTCCCATCTACACAGAGATATTTCTATTTTATTATTATTTTTTATGCACAATTACACACACAGCCCGCACTGATTCAGCTCTCGTAAAATAGAAAGAGCATCATACAACCTCACTCACACCACGGCTTATCACCGTGCCGCCAAAAAAACAGCGGCAACGGCTACCAACCCTTCCCACGGGCGATATGGCGAGCCGTATCAGCAGAGCTCAAGTGGTGTTAGCAACGGCAGGGGAAAAAAAAAAATTCTTGAGACTTCCCTGGTACAGAGAGGGAGGCTGTAGAGGCAAGGAGCCAGCACCTCACGAGGGGAAGCGTGCCGGAGCAGTTCCTCGCTTCCCCCCCGCCAATACTCAGGGCTGGGCCTCCCAGAGGCGAGAGGACCTAGCGTGGGGCTGCTGCAACCTAGCAAGGTACCCAGCAAAGCCATGGCAGGTGCCAGGGTGGGGGGGGAAGGGGGAGCACACGGCAACGGAAAGCGCTGGTGGTGCGGAGGAAGAAGGGGACGTGCTGGCACCAGTGTACAGGGGCAAGGAAAGGGCTAAGTTCACTTGCGCCAGGCGAAAGTGCGGGGAGGGGGATAAGAGAGGCAGAAATGCGCCTGTTTCACCAGGCATGGGGTCTGCTTACCTGCGGAGCACGGTGGAGGGGGGGGGGGCGGGGGGAAGAAGGGGACTGCGGCTCTAGGGGAGCAGTTAAATAAACTCTCCACAGCAGCGGGGGCGGCAAAAAAAAAAAAAAGAGGAAGGGGGAAGAGGGCAGAGAAAGACACACAGGAGCCCGAAGCGCGCTGCGCAACCCCGCTTCGGAGGGCGCAGGGGAGGTCAAGGCTGGCCCGGGGGAAACGGGCCAGCCGGGCCACCCCTCGCCCCGCCGGGCGCCTAGGGCCGGGGCGTGCGGCTGCCGCGNGCTGCTGCAGGGAGTGGAAATTTCCACTGTGTCCGCCCCCTCGCTCCCCCTCTCCGCGCACACGCACACACACCCGAGACCGCACATGGTTGGGGGGTGGGGGGAGGACGGTGCCGGCAGCGCGGGGGGCCGTGCGCCTGGCTCCCAGCCGGCAGCACCCACGGCCCTGCGGCCGTTGTCCCCACGCACCTGGGTGGGCACGCAGCGGGCAGCACGGCGAGGCAGAAGCACCCCTGAGCCAGAGGGTGAGGTGACGGTGCCGCAGCAGGCTGGGGGCCACACATGTGAGGCACCCCCGGCTCTTCCAGAACCTTCCGGCATCCCAGCACCTCGGGCACCTCAGTGCCTGTTGCCTGCTGACAGAGGTGCAGGTGGATGCCACCCACCCACGGCGAGCTGGATGTAGGGGCCCGATGGGTGGCAGCGTTGAGGTGAACCTGCGTGGCTGGAAGATGGCTGGCCTCGATGCCTGGTGCTCCCAGCGAGGGAGCTTCTGGACAAACGTTTACCAGGCGGCGGTGCTTGGTGCGCACCCTCGGCNCCCCGCCGGGCGCCCAGGGCCGGGGCGTGCGGCTGCCGCGGGGAGGCCGGCACGCGACGGCGAAAGGCAGCAACGAGGAGAGGCCGGGGGCGTGTGTGGTGTCTGTCAGGTCCCACCTGGCTCCCTCCCTCCCGTCTCCTCTCCCTCACTCACCCTCTGCATGGCTTTCAGGATCAAAGCCAGTTCATAGCGGGGCATCTTAGAGCTGGATGTGGCGGGAGGAGCGGGGATGCGGCGGGGCA
This sequence comes from Steatornis caripensis, assembly GCA_013398225.1. NCBI lineage: Eukaryota > Metazoa > Chordata > Aves > Caprimulgiformes > Steatornithidae > Steatornis > Steatornis caripensis. The sequence continues at coordinate 31,278 of VZSC01000264.1, read as the reverse complement.
GAGGACGGGGAGGAGGGGGCGGTGGCAATGCCGGAGATGGGGGGGAAGCGAAGGAGGAGGAAGGCGCGTCCCCGGCGGCAGGCGGTGCTGGCGGCGGCTTCAGCCCGCGCGGCTCCCAGGCTGCACAAGCACCCGAGCGGGCGGCGCGGCTTAAAGGGCGCCGGCAGCTGNCCCTGCGGCCGTTGTCCCCACGCACCTGGGTGGGCACGCAGCGGGCAGCACGGCGAGGCAGAAGCACCCCTGAGCCAGAGGGTGAGGTGACGGTGCCGCAGCAGGCTGGGGGCCACACATGTGAGGCACCCCCGGCTCTTCCAGAACCTTCCGGCATCCCAGCACCTCGGGCACCTCAGTGCCTGTTGCCTGCTGACAGAGGTGCAGGTGGATGCCACCCACCCACGGCGAGCTGGATGTAGGGGCCCGATGGGTGGCAGCGTTGAGGTGAACCTGCGTGGCTGGAAGATGGCTGGCCTCGATGCCTGGTGCTCCCAGCGAGGGAGCTTCTGGACAAACGTTTACCAGGCGGCGGTGCTTGGTGCGCACCCTCGGCGTTGTACTTGCACAGCCATCAAGGTCAGCGACACAGATACCCTCTGTCAGCAGCACATCCGACGCTGGCATCCAGCCGTGGCTGTGCCAGAAGCCTATGAACACCTGTGTCCACCAAAGAGGAGCATTTGGAGAGCCTGGTGGTACATCAGACTTGTTTCAACAGTATTTCTTTCCTCTACAGCAGAGATACATCCCTCCAGGTGTACCCCCTTCCCTCGTACTCACATGCACCCCAGAGCACCCAACACACAGGCCGGCTTTACGGAGAATGAGCTCGCATGGAGTTTCTGCCCAAGGTTTTGAAGGCCTCATCTCTTGGCCCTGTCTGCCCTCAGAAAAGAGGGAGGCAGGGGATGAGAGAGCAGAGCCACCATGCTGTGGCTCAAGGGGAAGCAGGGAAGAAGGCAGATCGCGAGATTTGAAAACTTTCATTAAATGTCTATCTGTGAAATACCAGCCCCACCCCATCAAGAGAGGCCTCAGCATCTCACCTGGGAACCCCAGCCATGCCCTTCCACACAGACAAGCAGGATCGCTTGCTGTTGCTCTGCTTGCACAGGAGTGACACGGTAGTTGGTGAGACTAGTCCTGGGTGTGGGTGTTGCTAACTGAAAACTTTTCCCAGCACTTCGCATTGTGCCTTGAAGCACAGCCAGCACTGGTAGTGCTGTTGGCCTCCCTCATCGTAAGCAGGTGTGAGTTCTAGGTGGTTCCCTACAGGCACAACAAAGCCTATATGGGTGCTAGGAGCCGTTTCGTGTACCTCTGCAAGTAATCAGCTGTTCAGGATGAATTGCCTATGCAGAAGTGTTTACGGTTATTCCCAAACACCACCACCACCCCACCACCCCCGTCCAGTGCTTAGGCAGTAATTGCCAGTCAGCTGACAGGTATAATTTACTGCCTGATGGTGCTTGCTACATACAAGCCCTCCCTGGGTTACTTTGCTTGCTTTTTTTTTTTAATACGGTTTTGCCTGGCCTGAGCTGCTTCCTTGTTCTGAACAGGTGCCCGGTCAGTTCCAGAGCAATTCCAGGTACCCTGCCATACACACACGATCAGCCAGCCAGTCCCACCCTCCCTGTGCACTCTGGCAGTGGTGGCACAGTCCTGCGTGAGACACACTGTGCTCTTCCCCCAATGTGAAACCCCTACACCTTGCTTCTCTACTAACGCTCTACCTGCTTGAAATGCTCCTCTGCCAGAAAAAAGAAAACGTAGTCAATCCTTTTTCCTGAAGTCTTTCTCTCTCACATGCAGAACTTTATGCAAATCCCCAAGTCTACGTAATGAAATACCTAGTGCCGCTTTCAAATGCCAATATTTGATTCTCAGTTGGATATACATTTATATTCACCGTTCATACTCACTTCTAACTACATTCCATGTACAAACTCCACAAGAACATTTCTGCATGTGGCCAACAAGCCCTACCCCCCTTTTTCATGAATCCCCCACACACCTGTACTTCAATGCTGTGTCTCAAGACCCCGCAAACATGAGACTGGGCCCTGCCTCCACTTGTATCCGTGCCTGGGATTTGCTCACACGTGCAGAAACACTTGTGCATGGGATGTAATAAACTCCCAGACAGGCATTCCTATGTATATTCACTGTATGAGATCTGTATGCCTGAGTGTCTCTCATGCATATTAGCAACACAGGTACAGCGACTACATCTATCTGTGTCTGAATGCCACGCGTATATGGTCTCATGCATCACGCCTACGTATAGCTATGCACACTCGCTCATGGACTGACCACTGCGTACATCTGCGACGTCTCGTGTCTTTGTGGGAGTTCCTAATGTTTTCTGACTTCCTCGCTACTGATGTAGTTTGTCCACCAGGTATGAGCTACCTTGGATCTCACAAGTTCATTTGTTCCTCAGAGCACTAACCACAAGTATCCAAAGACCGTAGGAAACTCTCATTTAGTATTTAAAAGCACACGGCTACAGAGGAAGGTCTGAAAAACATGTAGTGGCTGTGCCCTAAATACTCAGTAAGGAATTATAAACTCTCCTATTACATATTTATTTATTTATTTTAGTAACAAGTGTAAACTTCTGAGAGGCTCGAGTCGTCACTTTTTCATGCTGGAGGTTGGACGTACTACAAAGGCAAACTGTCCTCTCTGCATCTTAGTGTCTTTCACATCCATCTCTAGGCCAGAGAGCAGCACAGGGAGCGCTAATGAATAACGTCGCTCTTTCTAATAAAGCACGAGATAAAAATACGTCCTCATGTATTCTATATGCATATGTAAATACAGACCCTATTCTGTGAAATGTTCTAGGGAATTAAAAAATGTCACGGAATATCCTACAGATTCCTGACAAAGAAGCTAGTCCAGCACGGCAGGATTGAGGGGGGAAATGAAAGAAAAAATACTGCACTTTTAAAACCTCAAAATTAGCATTAATAGCCTCTCTAAGCACAACTATATTGCGCTTCAGTGATCTCTTTCTTATCATGGAATATACCTAGTTTTGAAAGAAGTACTCTGTGCACCTCAGAAAAGCCAGTTCTCTCCTCTTAATAAAACTTTTATTTCTAGCTGTGATACATTGCACAATACCAAGCTAAAATCAAAATTTATCCCAGGTTGAGGACTAGGATGTTGGCTGTCTTGAACTTCAGATCAGGACAGATTTTCAGAGGTGTTAGCAGAAAACAGGAATTGCCTGTGGAAAGAGTAATTACACTGCCAAGTGTGGTTTTGTTTGCTTGTACTGGTGTTTGTCTATAGACAGGGATACAGATGCAGGTACAGGTACATGCCTATTCTCCCTAATACTTACTCACCTTTGCAGTACGGTTTGTAGCAGAGTGCTACGCATTTGAGGGAACAGCAGGTGAACTAGTGACTACACAGCCTGCATGAGAATACCTGCATGGCTCTGCAGTCATGGCAGTAATTGTAGTCCAGATGTACTCCAGAGAGGTCATGGGTCGAGCTGGGTCAGCACAGTGAAATACCAGAAGTCATCTGGTCCCGAGGGAGCAGATGAGTGAGCAAAGCTCAAGTGAAGGAGAGAGTTTTAATAGATAGGGCTGTTGTAAGCTCATACATAGGGCTCCTGAAGTATCTGGCTGGGAATATGTCTCGTAGACGTGTGGGCTGGGTTGCCCTGGAGGAAGGATTGAAAGGCAACAGAGCTGAGAAATGAAGGGAAAGTGGGGCTGCCAGGGTAAAGTGTGGGCCAAAGAGACCAGAGCAGGGACAAGTGGAAGGAATGTGGAGGACATTGTCACGTGGTGCTCTCAAACTGGGATTAGGATCCAATGAGAGGATGTAAAAGAGATGGTAAGGGGAAAGGAATGGATGGAAGAGACTAAGATGGAGAAAGGCCAGACTTGAAGAAGACTAGGACAGGGAAAGATGAGTTAGTAGGCAGCTGAATGTGCTGTGCTAGAAGAGAACAGGAAGAATCATGTATTTTAGACCTTCTGATAAAACCGCAGAGCTCCGGATTCCCCGTCCCCACTCACCCCCCGCCGCCAGTCCTCTTCTGTCAGCAAATACCTGTGAATCCCCCAACAAAGTAAATTTGTCTAATATTCCTCCTGTCCACGCACGGGTGACAACCCACCGCTCTTATCAGTTTCCCTGTTAGCTCAGAGTGGCAGGGAGCTCTGAGGTAATGCTAAAGGCTTCAGCACTGATGACATTTACAGTATGATGCTGTATGATGGAAGGGGTTTTGATTTTTTTTTACTGTTTTCTTTTTTAAAAGCTAGATAATTGCACATTTAAAATCTGCTTTAAATGAGGACTAGGTTGCAAAATCAATACTACATAATGAGGAGTGTTATTTTCTCCTTCCTCTCCTTTGCATATGCATATGCAAAGTATATAATTGCATACTTTTCTTTCTGTGGGATCTCTGCCACATTTATTTTTTAGGGAGGAGCTGCTCTGGAGCTCTATCAGGACGACATAGTGGAGAAGGCTGCTGTCGACAGGAGTTTTTCCACATTTGTTTCAGCAAATGGAAGATGTGCAGTAAATGACAGTACAGGATCATGTGGAAAAGGCTAAGCTCTTGGTTAAAACAGCTGAGCTCTGCCTTAGGGATGGATTCAATCCCTCCTTTGCCACATACTTCTTGTATGATGCTGGACAAGTCAGTTAAACCACACTTCTTGCAGGTGGCCACAAATTTCATGTTCCTAGTTTCTGGGTATCATCTGAATTGACATGTTGTGGTCTAATTTGCAGAAGTGCTGGATGATCCCAGATGAAACTGAATTCAGTTGGTGCTAGACATATAAAGTGCTCTGAATGACGAACGACACCAACTTCTTGAAATATTCACTTGAAATATTGACTGTCTCAAACCGAGTAACCAGGATCTACAAAACCTTAAACTACAGATAATTCCAACCCAAGCCCATCCCAAAACCATTCCACCCAAGAGGTAACAAAATGTATTTCTGGCTGGTGATTCTTTTCTGCGGAAAGGGGAGGAAGAGGCATCTTACTGCTACTCAGCCTGATACCCCAGGAGGCATCCTGCCCACCAAAAACCCAATCCAAGATGGTGTGGTAAGGTTGCTGCGACTCACATGGCCAACTCACAGAGACCCTCTACTGCTCCTTTGCATGTGTATTAATGGTTCTGCCGGGTAGAACCATGAGCAAGTCAAATACGGCTGCACGGCAGTGGGAGTGACAGTGGAGGGGTCAGGGGTTCGCGCAGGGTCCACTTCTTCCAGGCAAAGGCACTGGCTCTAGCACCCTGGGAATTAATGTGTGGCTGGGAAAGTGGAGTCACCAGGAGGGCTCAGGTGAGTTTTCAAGAACTGCTGAGTGCCAGTGGGGCCTCAGGAAAAAAGTGGGAAGAGAGGGCTTAACTGCGTAAGTAAGGCCTTGAACTAGGAGGTAGGCAGGTCAGTGATGCAAGCCCAAAAGTAATTGTAACAAATGGTAGTTTATGGGGAACACGAAGATGATGAGGAAACATCTATAAATGCATGAGCAGGTAGGGGAAGACCCTGGAAAGAAAGATGCAGAGCCACAGTGGGCGCATCACAGTTTCTGTGCCCCAGCTTACAGGCAGCAACTTGTTCAAATCTTCGTAAGTGGCTCATTAGCCCTCCAACATGACCATTCACTACAGCAAACTAAGCACAAGAATAAAAGCATAAAGGGAGCCTGTAAGAATAAATTCAGAAAGGCCAAGACAAAAAAAGTCTATATAATTAGCAAAGGAAAGAGAGGGTAGTAAGAAAGCCCTGTTACGCATTAGACGATAGGGCAAGACAATGGCAAAAAATTTATCTACGCTTCAACAAGGAGGGAATACTAGTAAGAGGTGACACAGAAAAAGCCAAAGTTATTAATGTCTTTTTCCCCTCACTCCTCAGCAACAAGAATGAACTATGATCACTCGACTAATCATTAATGTCTAAGACTAAATAACAGAATAGACAGCTTCAATAAGTTGGTTATTTTGCAGTCAGCCAGACCTGACAGAAATGAACCGAGAGCATGTGGGAAACTGGCTGAAGCAATCCTAGAGCCATGAGGGATCCTTTCCCACAGCACAGACCTGTGACAGGTGAGTGCAGTAGCCACTTTTTAAAAAAGAAGAAAAGCAGCTTGGGGAATATAGGCGGAGAAAACAGCCTAACTTGAATTGCTGGAAATATACTGAAACAAATAATTAAACAAAGTTTTCTTTTTTGTATGGGAAATAATGAAATGGTAAGTAGAGGCCAAGAAAGATTGGCCAGGAACAAATTATGCTGAACCAAGCTAATTTCCTTCTCTGACAAGTAGCAAGTCTTATGGACAATAGATACTGCATATCTTGACTTGAACAAGGCTTTCAACACAGTCTCTTGTGATTTCTTGTAAGCGAGCTAAAACAAAACCGTTGTAAGGTGGACTCATAGTTGCTTGAAAAAAAAAATACTAGAAGAGAAATGATCGTCAGTTCGTTGTTGAAGTGAAAGAATTATGGAAAGCAGTTCCACAGATGCCCTTCCCGGGACTCATACCACTCAGTATTATCATTGTGTTTTGGAAGATGGTGTATCGAGTATGGCTACTAAATTTGAGAAAGTTCTACAAGCACCTTGGCAAGATCAGCATCTTGATCAATTGAAGAAATGGTCTGAAAACAATAGAATTTGGTCGAGTGAGAAGAGTTGTAAATTATTATGCTTAGGTAAGAATAAACTCCCAATGGAGAGCAGCCAGCAAGGCAAAAGACCTGCAGAAAAATGCCTTGGGGATTATGGAAGAGCTCAAGCTGACTAAGAATTAACAGTGCCATACTGGTGTGGAAAAGCAAGTATTGTGCTGAAATGTATAAATTGGCTAGGTGAGATACGTGAAATAATTTCTCCAGTCCTACTCAGTACTGGTGAGGTCTCAAACTGGAAAATGGACTGATTCACTTTGGTCACTGAACTCAAGGAATGGGCAGTTAGGGGAAGTCCTGAGAGAAACAAAAAGCACTAAAAGTCTTAAAAAACTAACCCTGGAGGGAAATCTCAAAGAACTGGATTTGTTTAATCTAGAGAAAAGAGGACTGAGAAGAAACATGATAACAGTCTTCAAATATGTAAAAGGTAGCTGCTCAGTGGAAGGCAGTAGGTAACTCTCTTAGAGGGGAGCAGGGAGCTTAAACAGTGTCTAGAGTACAGTTTCTGCTGTATATAAGGAAAAACCTCCTAGCTAGGAGGCTAAGAAAGCCTGGGTGCCAGTGGAGGTCACTGAGTCTTTAATACTGATGGTTTTAAACACAGCTGAAAAGGCAGTATTTAGATATTGTTGAGTGCGTTTGAGAAGGGGGGTGGTGCTAGACCCAAGGGCAACAACTTGTGAGGCAAGTGTACGTAACAACTTGCAGACACATATTTGAAAGTCATGCGTAGCACCTGAAGCTGGGTCGTGGCATCATGAGAGTATAGTCATTGGATGAAGCATCTCTCAGCTCCCAGTAAATTCTTTTCAGTGCATGTAATCTCAAAGCAGAGAAAAAGAAATCAGATCTAATATGCAAGCTTCAAAAGGTTTCTGACCCCTAGATAATTTCTCGAGATCTCCTCCTACCTTCTACAATTGTAAATAGACACAGGTTGTGCCAGAATGGCCAAATTACTGTTGCAGTGGTTTCTTGTTACAGGTGAAAAACAGACATTAAGCTTTCATTCGTAACTTATGAAAAAATCTTGCTACATCATGTGCATTTCTGGCAAAAGGAGCTTGAAATCCCATCACCTGGGAGACAAACAAGTACTAGCATTTCTCCTTTATGAGAGGACTGAAAGGATTTGTCACGAACCTGAAAGACCGTTTTTGTTGCATTGCTTTGCAAACATTTGGGAGGCAACAGTCCTTGTCCTTGTCCTTGTCATGGGGGCCTGCTGTTCTGAATAGCCAAGCCAAGAAAATGGTGCGAGAAGCTGCAAAGGTACAAAGAGGGGGAAATGAGATGCGTCAAGCTGCACAAAATGTGTATGACATGAGTGGGAGTAAAACCCAGGTCTTTCTGCTGTTCACACCAGTACCATCCATCTTCTTGCACTGCTGTCATAGTGTAACAGTATTGGTTTCAACAGTTAGGTTTCCTTTACCGAGAACTCATTGGTGAAGGTTGCATTTTATGTTGGCAATGACTACGGACTGTGTATATTGCTAAGGCATCTTTCTAGTGCTATGAAAGTGATAATATAATTCCATGCAATTAAAATGACGCCTCCTGCACGCATAATGCCTCTCACTAGCTTTACAGCTGTTTGCCATGTTCTCTGTGAGGGCATTTGCTGATAATAAATTGTGTTGAGGAAATATAATAACATGAGCAAGGAAATCTAAACTGATACAATTGTTTAATCTAGTTTAAACCTACATTTTCTCAGAGGAATTCCTAACCCAGATTAATTTACAGACGTGATGAGGTTTGATTCCATCACCCTTATAAATCACACATGCAAACCCCATGCTATTAATGTCGCTATTAATAGTGCTGACATGTATATGTATGCTCATAATCTTACAAATATATGAGAAAAGCAAAAAATAGGCAAGCAAAAACAATTCTCCCTTGTTTCAGTGGAGCCCACCCGTCTCCTGCTTCTCAGGGGAAACCCTGCATCACTGCTTCAGATTATTCTCTTCCCAAACTCTAGTTTATTAAAGCGAAGAATGCTCAGCCAGCCTTTGTCTCTGCTTCTCTTATGGAGACTGTAACTTCTGCGCCGGGTTATCATACACACAGGTTTCCCTGGACATTTATTCTTTTTCCATCCAAAAATTGTGTCTGGGCAGAAAATGCAAATTTCATACATTTCTTTAGAACTTTGAGATATCAGACAGTCTGACTGGAATTGTGACTTTGGGCATGGCTAATAGATGTCTGACCGTCGTTCACTCACCTATTGCACACCTGCGGACCACCTCTGTGCTTCATGCACAGTGATGCTGATGCTTCCAAGAAGCATGAGAGCTATTGTGCGTGTATTGTAGAGTTGATTATCTCCTGTGCAAGATTTCGGATGCATTCGCAGACGAACTATACCACCTTGCAGAGCAAGTCTAATGATTTCAAAATCCTCAGATTTGGTGCACGTGTGTTATTAAGAGCACGCATGAGTATTTTTGTCTGAGAAATACCCATGAAAAAAAAGCCTCTGTAGGTCTCTGTGGAGATATTAGAAATACTCAATAAATATTGAAGGCTAAAACCTAACTTACACTATGCTTTTTCAAAGGTGCGGCAGAAAGAGCAGGTGAGAATCTGTTGAGAAGAGAGAGGAAATATTTGGGAGCAACAGTCAGTTTATGCCAAGTATGTTTAGCAGGTGAGGAGGCAAATCTACCCCTCCCCAGGCTCCTGCCTGGCAATAAAGCCAGCTGTGACAAGCCTTACTCCCACTTTGAGAAGTGTTACATACCCCCATATCATTCATTCCACAAGATTAAGGAATTGTCTCTTGGCATGACACAGAGCATTCGTCAGGCACCTTCTCTGTTTCCCTCTCAGGCTGCCAGCCAGAGAAAGATTGTCATGGGGAAAAAAGGCCTTTCTATTTATAATTGTCCATAACAAACAAGATCCCGTATTTCTCCCAGTATTAACTTCAGTGACCAGAACTTGCTGGAGTCATACTGCAAAGGTATTTAGACCTAGCAATATTCTATTAAGAAAACTATTCAGTGCTGTGTGAGTAATTACAATCAAAGAATTTTAAATCTTTCATATAATACAGTTATTCATGCACGTGCAACCTGCAGTAGCTGCCTATACCGTTACAACCGGAAGCTTCAAGTTCAGTTTTACAACGCAGTTGTTACTCAATTTCTACAATTAACATTTCTGCAAATGTACTATCCTTTACAAAGGTCAGGCTGCTTACAGGTTTTTAATGTTACTGATATAATCTACCTGGGAAATTAGATCACCTGGGAATTATGTAGTTTTTAAGAACTGAATAGTAACAGCTTTTCTAAAACAATTATGAAATTTCCAGTAAATTATATTTCTGGCTGGATGGAAATTCAGTAGCAAAATATCTTTTTTGGTAGCGCGTCAAAACCCCACACAACAACAAGACTTCCAAACTGACATTAAAAGCCTGAACATTTGTCTGAACTCTGCCAAGATCTGGAAGATTTGGGGGTTTGGAATACAATTATAGATTCACGTCTGAATCTCCCTTTATTTTTCACAGGAGAAAAAAAGCCAAGTCTTGGAAGAATTGTGAGACAGCCCAATACACACTGCACTGGCATGACTTTGAGAATCACTTGGCTCTTGCCTTCTCAACAAACGCAGTCGCTTGTGTCACACAAAAATGATAGATAGCTTATAGAAGGTTAGCAGCTGGCTAAGGACGAGTTGAACAACTCAGTCTGAAATCAGGCAAGACCCACAGAGGCATAGTGGGACAGGAAAAACGTTGTAAGAGCCTAGCAAGCACACCAGCTTCTGCCACAGTTTAAAGCACTGGTCCTTCATTTAGCAAGGAAGTACGAAAGCATCACTCCAGATTCTGCGAGTTTCTCCAAGCTTCAGTTCAGAAACCATTCTACTTCCTCCTAATGAACATACAAACGTTTTGACTCACCCATTTACGTTTGCGTCATTAGCATAACCTCATATAGCACAATCAAGAGCAGAGAGCAGGGCTGCATCCTTGTTTAACTTTGATCTTCCTGCATTTCTCAAGTCACACAAGAATAACCTTGGCGAAAACACGTCACTGAAGATCATCTCTAACATGAAGGTATTTCTAGGTACAAAACTGATGTTTGCTCCTAAGGTCTTGCTGTTGTAGGTGCCTAATAAAATGTGTAGACAACAGGGATGTTGTCTGGTGATAGACCAGAATCATCCATGACCTTGAAGAACTAAGACTCCCAACAGATTCCGAAACCACTTGCTCTTCCCCTCTCCTCCTCCTTGCAGATTCATCTCTGCCAAGACAACTCACCCAGATCTTACAAAACCAAAATTGTTCAGGTTTTTATTTGTTTTCATCTGTCACATTAAAAAGAACAGAAAGCACTGTAAACGAGCTAGGAAAAAGTCTGCAGGTGGAAAAAAACCATGACCAGAAATTAAAGTATTACAAATGCTCAATCATCTCAGTGGACATCGGGGAAAACCGCACTGGGGGAAAACCATAGTATAGGAGATCTTCACAGTACAAAAATACTGATACTAAAAAGGAGAGTAAGCCAATGCTTTTTCTGCCATTAGCGTAGATTGATTTGGAATGACCTGTTGTGTTCACCCAGATCCATCTCTTTCTTCAAAAAAAAAAAAAATTCTTACTAAATTATCGCAATGAAGCTTTCTACCTAAACAATGAGTGTATAACACAATGATAATACCTCTGGTTTTGGTATCACTTTGGTTTTGCCTGTCTGATTCAACTAGAAGTATAATTTAAGTTCTCTTAAGATGAGGAACTGATACAAGTTTACTATTTTTTTTCATGGAATACAATATAATGAACACATACACTAAATAAGTAATCTGCTGTCTCATTTTTATTATATTTTTGAAATTAAGTAAAATATGGGTTTCTGTGAAATGATTTATAGCAAACAATACAACATATCTTCATGGAAAATATATTCAGCTATATATCTTATTCCCAGCAAACAAAACCAGTGCATGGATCTAGTGTATTTAAATCACGGGTATGTTTAAATCAATCTACATCAAGAACTCAGCAGCTTTTGAAAAGCTAATGAAGCTTGGAGTAAATCTTCAGCGTAATATACTGCAAGTTCCTCAGCGAATGAAGTGACAGAACAGTACAAGTCTGCCTTAGTGACAATTACAGACCAGTTCTGCATTCGTGAGCATGAAACTTTCAATTAATCTGAACTTTTAAGGGGGATTCTACCAAGAAAAAAGGCCTGAAATAGGAATAAGGGCTTCCATATTTTTGCCTCAATTATTTTTGCAGGAAAGGTGCTCCACCTAGAAATGAAAGCATACTCTGACATCGAGACCGGAAAAAACCATGTGCTCTGAGGATCACCCCTGGGGTATTTTAATAACATAGGCATCATTTCCAGTGATAACGCTTGGTGCCCCTTCTTATGCCCTTAATGGCACCTTAGCTATCCCATTGCCTTCAGTGAATTTGCAGAGAATTAGCTCAATGTAGTAACAGCAGTAAACAGCTCTGTCTCATCTGTAAAAGCGAAAAAGCTCCAGCTTGTTCAGTCTTTTTTTATTCACAGTGAAGTAACAAAGCAAAAGCCTTGGAAGAAAAACCCGCAAGCAAGAATACCTGAATGTGTAAAAATGGAGGATCAGCTATTTCTTTCATACTTCAAAGAAAAACTCAGAAACCTCTGTCAGGACCACAACCTCAAAAAAAAAAAGAGACAAAAATGATACAGCCAACAGATGAAAACAGTATGCAGTATCATTTCTTATAGATACCAATCTGCTTCCAAAATCTCTAACTTCGCCACTTTCGAGAAAATCAGTAGGATTTGCTTTCTACATACAGCCCTGCTGGGTCTGTTCTGCAATTTAACACACAGTTTAACAACACAGCAAGCTTGGTAGGAGCAAGAGTATGTTGAACCTGAGTTATTAAACACAGCAAGTTAGGGCAAGGGACTGTCTTTATGAGGTACCACAGTGATTCTCAACAATGCATCCCATTAAAATAAAGATTTTCAGACTTGCTTCAGTAGCTCCAAGTGTCTGAGAAAGAGTCGCACCTTTTTTAACGGAAGGTGATCTAGGTGTCACATTTACTGGGACTTGCAATGCATGCAAGGCAATTACAGTATTGACAATGCTATCAAAAATGAGGCGAATCAGAACAGAACTTCGCTTTCAGAACTGTATATTGTATCAGCAAAATGTGAGGATCTATGTACAGAAGTTAGGATTAGCTAAGTCACAGAACAATTTCTACAGCAAATGTGTGTGAAAAACAATATGCGGAAGACACAGCAAAACAGATGACGGTTGCAGGAAATTAGGAAGTCAAATAGCCCCTTGCAGAGATGTTATGAATGCTGATACACAAAAAAACTATTCTAGCAATTCCCGTTTCCTCTGGTGAAATTAGATATGAAAAATGGACACCGTGAAACAATGAACTGTATCATTGCTTTATGGGACGTGGAATTGTCTGTGTTGTGTAATAAGATGTTACAAGTCTGCGAGGCAGAACAACTTGTGCTATTCTCAGCAGAATAACTCAGGACATAACAGCAACTCCTTTCCGTGGTTTTTAGCAGTGGAGTCTGCATAGTTCCCTCCCTGTACAACATCGTGCGGAGGATATGTAATTCTCAAGATCACTTCTTTCAGCTGGTGCTTCTTTAATGTGTCACATTCCCAAGTTCTCATGGAAAACCTAGATTATAAGATAGAAGGTACCAAACACCTACCTCATGTTAATAGGGCAGTAATGCGCATAATTATACCAAGTGCTTTACACCCTCTTCCCCTCCAATATTGGCAATGCAGCAGCTGACAATATTGGCATGTTTCCATTGGCACCACCAACTACTCATGCTCAGTGCTGTGCCAACATCCCCTGATGTAAAATTAGAACAGTAAGACCACATCCTGCCTTCCTTTGTTTGCTCACCTATTTAGGCAGCAGTTTCAACTGAGCCCGAACCGTCCACTCCTATGCACACAGAGAGAACCGTGCATAAAGGAGCCGTGCTGTCCAGCACTCCCATGGTGCGTTACGACGGCACAGACTGATATCAGTGAACAACTTCTCCACAGTGGTCACAAGCCACTGCAGACACTGGTGGTGCTCCAGGCAGCATTCACACTAGCGATTTTCTTTGCTGACAGAAAGCCCCCTACAACACCCCCGTCGATTCTCTGCTCATAGAATACGTGCGATACAGGCTAAAGTCTTAGCTGTAGCAAATAATTAAATGACATCACATTGTCACTTACCTGAGATACCAATACGATGATCTCTCAGCTGTTCCTTCGACTTCAGAAGATATGAATACTAGCAATCATTTTACTGGCTACGTTCATTTCCATGGCAATGCTGTTATTTGTCTAGTGCTTTGTGTGTGCCAGTCACTCTGTGAAGAGGAAACAAGACAAAGCCCAAACTGCTTACAGTTTGATGACCTGTGTCTGCAGCCTATGGCAGGACTTCTACAGTAATCCCAAAGGCATGCATGTGTGTGTACACACGCATATGTGTTCATGGAGGAGTTGTGGGGCTTGCTTAATTTTCAGCCAGATCAAATCCACGGTTAGGCTCAACAGTCAGCCAAATTAGTGCTAGCATTCACAAGTAGAGATAGGAGGAACGACCATGTGAAGAAGAAAGAGCAGCAGAGGCAAGGCGCAACCACGTTTTTGGTGGCGGCGTTAGCACAAGCTGTGGAATGCAATACCAGCATCACTGTAATCTTGTCTTTTTGGTGGCTTGAGCTGCTGTGCAACTGTGTTACACCTCCTGCAAAAATGTGAGCAGGACACACGTGCAAGCACTACTGCAGGTGAGTGTGGGCTGCAGAACCAGGGGATGAATACACAATACAACAACACAAAGAAAGGAACAAAAAAAAGAAACAGAAGTTCAATTACGTGTAAGAAACAGCAGCTCTGCCCTGTGTAGCATTTGTGGTGGTTTTAGACAGCCACGCTGGGAAGAGCAGTAAAAATTGCGCTTAGAAGTACATAGGAAGTGAAAATGTCCTTTAGCAGAGTGGTGAGGCAAAATTTGCCTTTTTTAACCTTAACTTCCTGGGCTCTAAGCATTTCTAAGTCTTGAAGCTGAACAAAACAATTATCAGTATGAAAATGCCAAAGAAACTGTAATGCATAAAGTTTGCTTTCTCTCCTATCTTTCAAAAAACAAAAAAAAGGCTTTTACCACTTTGTATTTCTACCAAAATGAATAATTAACAATAATGAAATTATTCCATATCATATAAACAACAGTCCCATATCTCACTTTTTTGTCAACGATTTATATCTATCCTTTCATTTAGCAATGATAGCAACAGGTCTAGCTATATCTATAGATAGAAATATAAATATAGCTATCACACAGCAAATGACTGACAAAGTTTTGAACTGAACCTGTTGAAGTTCTAACAGGTTCAATCCCAGTTTTTTCCATAACGTCACCAGCAACCACTGTCTATTATCCATAGTAGGGTGTTCCAGTTTAAACAGATTCTCTTTGGTTTCTCAAATTCAGCAGGCAATACACAATGCCTGTACCCTGAAAGAACCCAAGTAATAGCTAGACTTTTTCACGTTCTGTCCCATCCAAAGATCGCTCCTTAGATAGATGATCGCTGAACGATGCACCTTTCCAGAAAATCGTATGCTTTCTAATACTAAGTCTTTGTCAACAGACCAGCTCAGCTGTTTTGCTATCTGGACCGCACAGGAAAGAATGATCTGTTTGTTTCTTGCTCTTCAGCTGCCCTTACAGATGACAAACAGGTTTCTGTATGGGACCTAGGAATAGAAGAAGGAAGACTAATACATAATACGTAACTTGGCATTGCATGCTTTGAGAGTGGTGTTTGGAAACAAGGAGAAAGTGAAAAACAATACATTCAGTAGAATTTTCCTCATGTATATATTTTATCTGCAGCTGCAATGTACGGAGGCCAAGTTATTAGAGGTGAACTGAAAAAGAAGCAATGAAATGCCATTAACTTCAGCACTTTAGAATCTGGGGATGGAAACGACCCATAAGACCCCTGCCAGAGAAAGACTGCTCCTTCCAGGACCGCGATAAGAACACCAAAAAGGAAAGAGAAGGAAACATATGCACCATACTTTAACCCCGTCTTTCCGCCTGCTGGTCCATCGCCTGGGCCTCGCCTCTCTCCCCAGTCCCAGGTGGCGCACCATTCCATCGTGCTCCGCTCTGATCCCGTGGTTGTCCACCCACAATCTGTGCCAGCGCAGGCAGCCAGCTGTGCAGAGGAAAAAGGAGGGTGGCGGGGGAAAGTGGACCTTCCGAAAGAGACTGTTGAGGTCTCACGGGTGCTTTCCAACAAACAAGCAAACAGATGTTATCGTACAAGAAAATGAGAGACTCTTCCTTACTGAATATGGGTGAGAGATTTAATATGAAGAAAGCCTACCATCAGTATACGGTTGCAATATTTCCATAAGGATTTGTCCTTCAGAGATGGATTGTACAACTTGTCTTATTACAGGAATGTGAAGATTAAAGATCCCAAATGCTCTATTTTTTTGAGTTGTTGTAATAAAAGTGCCAGGAATCTGGGGAGATTTCCAAAATGTGTTTTGGAAATCCATAGTAGGCTGAAAGTTGTGCACTGTAAGCGATTTTCATTGTTAGATGTAAGTAAACATAAATTACTGAAGAATCAGAAAATCCTGTTCCAACTAGCAGCTCGCACAGTATTTCAATCATACGCGTACAGTCTTTTGGAAGGAAGGAAGGAAGACAAAAAATCTGTGATAAACTACCACTTAATGACACATTTTCAAGATCTAGGTGTTGGTTTGCATATAGAAATGCTTTTCCCACACCTCCTAAACTGCACAAATAGCTTTTCTGTATTCAAACCAGCATCTGCAGTACGTGCGCACCTATGTCCAGGATGAGGCATAAGCAGAAATAGATGTGAAAATTGAGACTTAGAATTGTAGAGGCCAAGCTGAGGTCCCTTTTAAAGTTCGTTTTCAGATACTAATTTAAATACACAAAAGAGAATAAATTGGGAGCTAATCTTTCTCCCCTCCCCACTCTACTTATTTCAGACTCTCCCAACTGTGTTAAATATGAAAGGGTCTGAGAAGAAAGTATTATCGCAGCTAATGCAGTGCCCAGGGTATGAGTCATACGCCAGAGTGCCCGCTCCTGCGGGTGGACAGAGGGACTTGTAACACAAAAGGCTCTGAGGAGGAGGGACTGCACTTTAGCAGCCCCCAGCTGCTGGGAGGCTGGAGGTGGAGCTGGCTGGTGATAACTGGATGAATTGTTTCCATCACATGGTTAATGACTCAGCATCATTATCCCAAAGTATTTATTTTTTCACCTCTACCAGCTCGTCCAGCACCCTTGTGTGGAAAAGAATGAGGGGACT
Organism: Steatornis caripensis; assembly: GCA_013398225.1. Classification (NCBI taxonomy): domain Eukaryota; kingdom Metazoa; phylum Chordata; class Aves; order Caprimulgiformes; family Steatornithidae; genus Steatornis; species Steatornis caripensis. The sequence continues at coordinate 14,163 of VZSC01000264.1, read as the reverse complement.
GGGAGAGGGGAGGTAGGCATTAGCATTTGTAGCCTTTGCTGAGTGAGCATCATGCATATTTTCCACTGCTGCTTTGCCGTCTCTAGGGTTGGAACACTACAACTGTAACACCATCAGAGAGATTCCCATTGACTTCAGTGAAGCTTGGATCAAGGCTCAGGCACCCTTCAGTCAATAAATACACCCTTTTCTTCCACAGCAGCAAGGAATTTTAACCCAGTTGCCTGCGTGCACACGTATTGCTTCTACATGCACACACACAACTGGGAACCCATCACCTAGGTTGAAAAGGGTGAGGGTGCAAAGCAAACGTTGACTACCCTGTTCCTGCATTCTCCAAAATATCAGGAGTTATGCCTGTCCACAACACTGGCAACTGCTGAGTAGAAATGGCCATGACAAGAGTGGGAGTAATCATCGTATGTGCAGTATATACTGATATGTAGCTGCTGAAGCCCTCGTTCCCTTTAGCTGGTTCCCAGAATAAGAAACTGATAGTATGTGTGGGTTTATTTTGAGTAGGGCTAGAGCACACATATAGCTGGCTTGTACATAGCCCCCTGCAAATCCTGCTTACTCAATGGGATATATTATGGCCCTAAATACCTCTGCTTTGCAGACCGAATTCAACACATACATAACTTTTGAAAAACAGTAACACTTCCAGTATCTTTTCTGTTGTCAGTGGAGTGGAGAAGTGTTAATGTGGATTTTGGTGCTTATCTGTATTTACTGCTAGCCCGCTGGCTCCCTGTCACTAATGCTCATAAAGACACCCACAGCAATAAACAGTGGAGCCTTGCTAATGCCTCCCACCAGCCACATGGCATGCCGAGCTTAAGGTTGGAAGGTCACATATGCCTTCCCTTTGTTTTTGTTCCCCGTTTGGTGAAGACCTGCCATGCAAGGGCACTCAGTTGCCTGCTCCTTGGACTGAAAGGCCTTTTTCCAGCGGGAGGTACACTCGCTCCCTAGTCTTCAAAACGAAACCAAACCAGCAAAAAGAAGACCATCCCAGCCCTGCACAGAAGTATTTAAAGCAAATGATTGTTGTCACCAAAGTGTTAGGGACCATCCTGTCCCTGTGTCCTGCCCCAGTCAGCAAAGAACAGAGGCACTGGGGACACCACTTCGTAAAGAGCGCAATCACTGAAGGCCAGTTTGTACCAGGCAGCCTGGTGCCGTGGGATGCTCCTTGCTCCTCTTTCCAGCATCAACTGATTGCACATTGTATCAGCAGCTGGTTTTGCTGCTGAGGAGAACGCATGCATATGCTAATACAAGAAAAAGCCCACTAGCTATTTTCTAGCTGCTACAAGCTACCTCAGTGTGCCGACTGCTACATGAGCAATGTCTTCTAGGGCAGAGAGCAGATTTGTTGGTTGGGCAGTCATACGGCATGTAAGGTCACTACTTTACACTGAGCTTTTCTACCATCTGTGTTTCTCTGCTCTCTTGCTTGGGGGGGTAGCCAAAGGCAGAATCCAGCTCTTAATTTAGACCCCAAATGTCATATAAAAGTTATTCATCCCAGATGGACTCGGTCCCAGAAGTCACTGTTATAAAAGACTTGTTAAACAGTCAATTTTGCAAGTGAAGCTGAATCAATGCCTCCCCATGTTATCTGTTTGTGTTTCCTAGTCCCTGCTTCTAGGCATGTACTCACTTAACAGCTCAGGTACACACCCAAGGAGACGGAAGAGCCCCTTCGAACTTAACAAATAGGTTATGTTAGCAAGCAAGAAAATGCAGTTTGTGCTTCATTTAAATTTGCTGAAGTTTGACACTTTCAGTCAGCTTGTATATCAGCCAGAAACAGCCCAAAGAGAGTAGAAAGACTATCAGCCAAATTATCTCCCGATGAAGGATATTCATCTTTGCAGTAATTTCCAGGAAGAAAAGCGAGATGGAAGCCAGCATTTTCGAAAGCAGCATCCGTTCTGCAAGCCTTCAAGGAGAGTTCTCTGAGCCTGAATATCTGCTGGGCAGTCACCAATTGCAGGAGGCATTCTGAGGACTCCTTTACTCCAAAAATAAAATCCCAGGTATCTCAACTTGATAGCTCAGAAACGAGGAGTCCTTAAACCACAGTACACTCTTGAAAAGATGGCCCAAAGTCAGTGCGTACTCGGGAAGTCTAGGAAAAAATAGGACCGGAAACTGCACCTCCGAGCCCTGTCCTGATGGACAGGACTCGCATGCAGACCTGATGGCATAACACACACTTGTGCTGCCTGATCACGAGCAAGGTTACCAGCAGCTGTAGAAAAGATGTTCATAATGGCCATATCCTCGCTTTTACAGATAAAATCTTGGAAAGCGAAAGGAGGAACATATCAACTACCTGAGCAAGTACGGTATTTATGCTCCCTTTAACCTAATGCTCTGAAGTGTGTGAAAGATTAGCATTAAGGATTGCCATGGGCCATTTGCTGTAACCCTATCTAGACAACTTCCTGAAATAAAAGAACAAATTTCAGCTCCTAGGTAGAAGCCTTCAGGCACATGAGAATATAACCAAAGAATAATTTACCGCAAACCTGGGCTACGTGTAGAAATGAGATAGATCAGTGGTTTACTTGACTCAAGAAGAGGAGGTTCTGAAGGCAAAAAGTCTCCTAAAGTGCCTGCATTTGGCGAGCATAACCGCACTGAAGCATCTAAGATCTCATTATTATTTCCTACCCCAAGCACAAAAAACCACTGACATTTTACTGATAACATTACATGGTGGCTGTGGATAAAGATGCTTTTTAAATACTGAACACCTTACCTGGCAGTACCTTCTCTTCAGAGAATTAACCCTAAATAAAGAAGAAGAAATTCCCACATTAAAATCGCTTGGAAAAATAATTACAGGGCTGAAGCAAGCATTTACAAACCCAATGTTCAATAGTGAAGCGGGAAGCCTGCTAATAGCCTTACAATATCAGACACAACAGGTTGCTAATTTAACAAGCTCCAGTAATACAGGATTTCTTGGCTGTTTCTCCCTTAAGTAGGCATTTTTGCCAGTTTTAGTTCCTCACTAATTTTGATTCCTCACACTCATTTTTCTGAATTTTTCAATATGCTCATTTCCTAGGTATTTATTTCTGTGAGTGTAACAAATCCATCTTCACAGCACACATGGTTCTTAATACACCCAGCACAGATTATAGGAGGTTAGCTCTCTGAATGCAGAGGAACTAGGGGACTCTAGAGCATACCTGGGAAGTCACTGACTACTATTTAAAGTGACTCTAGGTGCCACCTTGATGCCAGGCGTGCCTTCTATAGAGCCAAGACTTCATGTCTTTTCAGAACATCATAAGAAGGTGGCTTGGAAGAATTGTCTGCAAGATCGTTCATGTTATGGTGTGAAAATGTGAGCAGAAAACAAGCCAGCTTCTCCACAGTAAGCGGTAAAATTTCCCGTGAACTCAGTGAGACCGTTTTGCTTCCTCTGCATATTGAATCTGCAGTTTCCCGGTAATCCGCTGTCAGTGAGATAGCGCTGCCTTGCCCCAGCCTCTTCACTGGGAAAGTTACCCACCAGCAGGACCTGCTCACGCTGCCTGCCTCTGGCACCAGTTAGTGGGACCCTCAGCCTGGAAAGGCAGGAGCACAGTCCCCCACAGCAGAAAAGCTGTCAGGGAGCAAAATCAGGACCCCGCTGCAGGAGAGGGGGTACAATCTTTGCAGGAGCAACATGAGGTATAAGGTGAAAGTGTGAAAGCAGGAGGTAGGAGGCTGGGACTTTCTGTTCCTCAGCTGGGCAAAGGGTTGGTTGAAACAGAGAAGAGATAAGGAGGGGTTCAGGCTGGCTGGGAGCAAGAGGAGGAGGGGAACAGCAGTGGGAGGCAGAAGTTAACTGAGTGGGAACAGAAGTTATTAGGAGATTGTTAATTCATTCACCAGGTGATGGCAGGTTAGCCCATGTTCGCTGCAGTTAGGTGCATGCAAACTTGCACACCACACACAACAGCACGTGTATTTTTCACTTGCACAGGTAGGCTTAGCCCATAGACAACTTAGTAGTGGGACTTCTTTTTTCTGAGTTCTGGGTATTCCCTGCTCTGATGGAGGTCAGTGCCTATATCAGCTGTCCAAGATGAAACAGTGAGATTCATCTCCAGGTCACCACAATCCCAGTGTTCTGCAACAGGCAGATGCCTAAGGGACAACAAAAGTGTCACCCAGAAAGAGGTACCTGGAAAAGCTTTTGGCACCCAGGACTTTCTGAGTGTCACACATAGCAGAAGATCCTCTCGCAACTGACCAGGAAAGTTCTGGAAAGAAGGGTTAGTGTCTCTCCTTCTAATGGAAGAGAAGTTGGCAACAGGAGGTCTGTCATCTACCCACATAAGAAGAATGAGGCCAAACTGATCTGCTTCCACTTTAACAGTGTCTTTAATGTTGTTGCTGTGTCCTCTCCCTGCCTCTGAGCTCCCCCATCATCCTGCTTCTCTCATTTGCTGGCTCCCAGTTCTTGCAGACATGATGTGATGAAGCATACGGGAAGAATGTGTCCCACCAACTGGTTGCAGGATTTGTATAAATTAGATTTACACTGAAAAGGTACAGGGACCTGCTCAGGCACACCTAAGTGCACCCATGTTCTGCAGAGCTGTCTAGTGTTGACAGAAAGGCAGTGAGGAGGGCTTGCATCACCCTCCAGAGCTTCCCAAGGGCTGGGAGATCCCAAGGACACCTCCCTATGAAGCGGGCCATGTCTCTGTTGGCAAACCTAACCACCGCCACTCGCTGTTATTGTGGCTGGGTTGGTAGCTGTAGTAGTGGACCAAAGGCAGACAGAGCATTTAAGGACCTTTTCTTTTCTTATTAAACCCATGTCACAATAATAAAACCCTTAGATCTATCATCACTCCCCCATTTCCAGCTCTGCCAGTAATCACTACGGAACTGCAGGCAGAATCCCTTGCTCCAGCTCTTCTCTCTGGTGGGAAAGCAGTTCCTTTTTCTGCCACAGAAAGTAAGCTTTGGTTTTGAATGAGCTGGGGAATAATGTGTCAGAGGGTGCCCATCTGATAGATAACAGCAGAGGGGAACACAGCTGTCGGGGCTAGGCCTAACAGGGCATAGCTGTTTCATAGGGATATAATCTTTTCCTGGGTTACTTTCTATTGAAATGGCTTACGCGTTCAGTTTTGTTTGTATCATACGCTTCTAAGCCAGGGGGAGAAGACCCAGGCTTGTAATCTGAGACACTTCTGGTTCAGAGTCAAAAAACCATCAAAGATGCAAAGGCTAGGAAGGAGCATTTTGTGAAAACCATCCTTTGGGATTTGCAGCTGTCTGGTAATACTGACCCTGGGCCTTCCCGATGGCCAGCAAGCGTGTTTCGGGTTCAGTCAATACTTTGCATTCACATCCAGGACAAGTGGAGTTCAAATTCTTCCCAACAGACTAATTAGGCAAAATATTTAGAAATGCTGTAATTCCATTCGTGCTTTTGCCATAACATTTAGAGAAACAACAATGCTTTTCATATTCACTGATACCAAGAGCCTCTGACAGCATCTGCTCTGGAAAAACACACAGTCCCCTCAATGTACACACTTATTCTCAGGTCTTCATAGCTTTTATGACAGAAATACCTGCTGCACCGATGCACGTGCACCTCAGCATCCAAAATCTGCTCATACGGGCACATCTGAGAAGCCTTTAATTGGATTCAGAAGGGCTTGCATCTGTTCAATAAAAGGGCAATATCATTTACAGCAGTAGCAGAAAGATAATCAGACAGGTTTATTCTCTGCCAAAATGGGCAATGTATATTTACAAAGCTTTTCTACTTCCTTTGTTGTGCATTCTTTCCACACACCATTACAGAAGGATCATGTTAACAGCGGTGGCTGCTGCGTGGTATCACATTACCTTTTTATTTTTCCAAATAATTAAAAAAAAAAAAAGAAAGGAAAGACAGGAAATCCTATAAATGTTAAACAAACTGTTCTATTTTCATTAGGCTTTAACAAAACCGTTTAAAACCTACTCATCTTTGGGGGGGGGGGGGG
>VZSC01000261.1:124797-156259 GCA_013398225.1 Steatornis caripensis | reverse complement strand
GGGCACAAAGTGGAGCACAGGCAGTCCCACCTGAACACGAGGAAGCAGTTCTTTCCTGTGAATGTGCCCGAGCCCTGGCCCTGGCTGCCCAGAGAGTCTGTGGAGTCTCCTTCTCTGGAGATATTCAAACCCGCCTGGACGTGTTCCTGTGCCCCCTGCTCTGGGGGCACCTGCTTTAGCAGGGTAGTTGGACTGGGGGATCTCCAGAGGGCCCTGCCAGCCCCTGCCATTCTGGGATTCTGTGAAAACAGCAAATTTTTCCATCTGTCTTGCTGTTTTGTGTCGCGTGTCTTCACTGTCACGTTGCAGAGTAACATGCAGCATAGATTTATATATGCAGCCCTTTGGTGAATGAGGAATAGAGAATAGTGCTCATGAGCTTCTGTCAGCAGAAGGCAGCAGCTGAGGCTGAGGACTGTAATCTCTAAGTTAGGCTACAATCTCGGGTTCAGAACAAAGATAACATGATTGACACAGCATAGCTTGATACCTGAAGGACAAACTTAATCTGCCGTGTCTAGCAGTTATTTTAAGTAGTTACTGCACGGGGGATGTTATTTGGGTATTAGCTTTATGCAGCATGGGGGTTTTTTTCTGCCTAGAGCACTTATCCAGAAAGTGAGGGATCTCGACCACATCCCCCATAACCTGTGGAAGTGCCGCTTGTGAGGCAATAGGTGGGTTCAATGTTCTCCATGCCACTGCTGCTGAATTTTTTTAGTGCTCAGCAGCATTTGTGAATCCGAGTGTGATTCGGTGACAAAGGGGTTCAGGTTTGCTGTGGTGTCTGTTGTAAGCTGTCAGTGTCTGCAAGATGTGGGCTGTTGGGTTATTGAATGCGTGACCTGCCTCAGTGGTGACGGGACTCCCTTTTCTGGAGTTTGTTCCTGGACTCCACTACTTGTGAAAGGCTGGGATTGTGCTTGAAAGTTGGCATTATAATATTGGTTTGGAAAAAGGGTGTGTTTTGTTCCACAAGTATCCTGGATGCAAGTTTATCAGTTATGTCGTAGTTGCATCATACAAGGTACCTGGTTTTCTTATATTGACGATGTCTGATGAGTTGAGAAAAAGCTTCAGCCTTGTGAAGTATTAGGACTTTTGCTAGGAAGTGCGCTTGGGAGGTGAGAATTTGGCAAGCTCTGGAATTCCTTAAGGCAAAGGAGAAGAAACTAGAAAACATAAAATTTGGTAAACTTGCTTATGCTTATCTGGGGAGGGTTGGCTGGTTTAGGGGTGCAATGTGAAGGGAACGACTCCAGGTTTGGGCAGTTCACTTACAGGCTTGCATGTTGTCTTTCCTCCTTTTTCTCCTCTTGATATCCTGATTTTCAGAGTTGTTGGGCAACCAAAGACTGGTACACCTCTGCCAGCTTCTGATGATACAGATATGAAACTGGGACAGAGAATAAACGTTTGGTGGGAATTGGTGTATTAATGTTTATAGTTGACCTTATTCCATATTCCTGGTGGAGTTCCTGATGCACCTTCATGTTACACTTAATTTTCTCCAGTGACAGGCTGTTGTCTGCCTCTGTCTCCCTCAGTTTGGATCTAGAAATCACATGGCCTTGGCATGAGTTGTTTCCCCCTGCTACTCTGATGGAAAGTGGACAGATTACTTTGCCAGAAAAAAAAAAAAAGTTGATTTTTAACAAGTTGAGCTTCCTCATATGGAAGCACAGGCTTGCCAGTTATGATGAGGTGAAGTTCAAGTGTGCTGTGATGAGAAACACAGGGAATAGAAATGTCCTTTTGAGTAGTGCCCTGCAGTCAGGCTGCATATGAAATTGTGGTTTCTGTTATTTGTCTAAAGCTGATCTAAAACTGCTCAGCGACTGAGTGGGTTGTTTTGCACACACTTTTTTTTTTTCAGTTCTCCCCATCCTTACCTTAGCTCTGGCTACTGGAGGGCCAGTTGGATTAGCTAGCTGATCAGACAGTGAGCTAATTTTATTTTTGATTTTTTTTTTTTTTTTTTACTTAGCTCTTTAGTTAAAGCGAGGATATGTAGGAAAGAGCAGAAGGCAGGGGTGGGACTTCCTCTTCTAGTGGCAGTGCTGACTTATTGCAGAGCTGTGCTGTGCCATGCCTGATGCTGCTGTGGGTGTCCAAGAGTCTCTCAGAACTTTAGATTCTTGGTATGGCTAAGCATAGTGTTTTTACACAACCAACCTCTTTCTTCAGTACTTCAGAAGTACTCATTTCATCTACGTCAAAGATGTGTTCTAGGGAAAGAAACCACTTTATCTTTAGACATTTTCCTCAGAGCAGCTACCAGTATTCTGAAGAAACTTCACTAGATCACAGTTCACGTCTGTCCCTCTTGGATTAGTCCTCATGTGACGCATGTTCTGTTTCTAGGGAGGAATGCTATTATGTTAGTAATAGATTTAAATACGTGAATCTAAATAACACCAAGTCCTAGGAGATCTTCTGTTCTTTTGGAGGAGAAGAAAAAGTGAAAAGGCCAAGTGCTGCAAAATTAGTTGAATTTATACAGCAGTTAATGATATCTTTATTACATTCTACATAATTTGAATGTTTTCAGGATGATGCCGTTAGTATTGAAAGTGGTACTAACACCGAACGCCCTGATACACCAACAAACACTCCTAATGCACCAGGAAGAAAAAGCTGGGGGAAAGGAAAATGGAAGTCAAAGAAGTGCAAATATTCCTTCAAATGTGTAAATAGCCTAAAGGTAGGTATGTGTAAGCTTCAGCATGGGATTGCTGGGTACCTTTTGCTGGCAGTAGTGTTAATGTTGACCATGAAACAGTGTCAATAAATGTATTTTTAAATATCTGCATGCAATTATGTTCCATGCTCATTTGAAGAAAGCACCTTTCTTACTTGGAATAGCTGGAGTTGTGAAGAAAAAGGATACTGAGAAATAGGAAACAGTAGGTGCTGCAGCAATTAACCCAATTAAGTTTCTGTACAGGTTTGGAAAGTTATGTGGGATATGTTATAATTACATATTTCATTGAAGCTGTAGTTGCTTGAGACAAAGACAAGAAACTGGATAAACAAATGCAAATAAAACAAAACCTGCCACAACTTGATGTAAAGCACAGAATCCGTACAGATTTTTCTAACTGTTGCAATGTATTTGAAAAACAACTCAACAATCTTGGAGTAGCTTTTTCGTCACACTTATCAGAACAGATATTTTCTGTCCTCTGGCAATTGTCATAAATATTAAGCAATTTGATTAATGTATCGTGAGCATTGTGATGATGTGTTCACACCTGATCTAGGTCATGCTTTTCTCCCCTCATAATACCTGATGGTATTAAGGGGTGTGGATTCATGGTCTTTACTCCCTGGTCTTCTATTTTAGGGTATTATTGTTTCCTTCTGCACTGGTGACAGGCTATGGTGAACTGAATGAATTTTCTCATTGATTCTTTTACACCATCAGGATGTTGTTCTTCATCCCACACAAGGCTGGGGAATGATTTATGTAGCAAAAGCTGTAAATGTGCCATCTGATTTGATTTCTATAAGATTTCTAAATAAAGGAAAGCTTGCGTCTGGAATAAGATGGGAGTTTTGTTAAAGTTTATATTTAGGTAACAAGAGAATGCGCGCAGCTCCATAGTGGATATTTTCTGCAGAATTGCTTTAAGGTGTTTTTGTCATTCCCCCTCACTTAACAGTTGAGCTGTGCTGATGTAGCTGTTTCTGAACTTTGGCTTCAGACTGCTTCACTGAAGTGCTGGTGTAGCTGAGGGGGAGCAGATGAGAGGTTTGGAGCATGGAAACGTCATAAAAGAGCTTTGCCTCTAGAGAAACTGTGATATGAAGTTATACTGACAAACGTATCTGGGAAACAAGTTGATCTTAATGTGTTTTTTGAAGTATAAACATTATTTCCAGTCCTTTCAGGGTGTAGGAAGAAGGGAAGCTCTTTTCATTTTCGCCTAGGTAGGCAGCTGTTCCTGTGATTTGCATCAGTCACCCCCGCAGGTAGTGCTTTTTGTGGCTTCAAGTCATGCTTCTAAGACAGGCGCAGGCCTTTCAGCGCTCAAACATTTAACAAGTTCTGAGTTTTGCTAAGCATATTTGTTTTCTATCTGCAGACCAAACCTTCCAAAGTAGTTAGTACTTTTCACGTGTCTTCTGGGAAAACAGGACAATACCTCACCCCCAACTTCAACCCAGGCTTCACTATAGGGTGACCCTGTGAAGTTAACCAATCCCTGACGTCTGTGGATTTGGATCAGGGCCTGTGAACAGATTCCTGTGCAAGTGGAATCAAGCTGTGAGGGAGTGAAGGTAGCTAAGAGTAAATTTCAACTAAGAGGAGTATTTTTATTATCATCTTTTTTTTCATCTATTTGAACTGAAACTAATGCTGATAATAAACGTGCATGTTGATACGAAGACTAGGTAGGAGCCAAATTTGGTAACTCCTTTTTACTTCCTGTTTGAGGAAGCCTCTCTTCTTTTCCTTTTCCTGTTCTTCCATATTAATTTTGCATATGCTGTGGAGATAAACTAATGATGGAACCTTGTGTGTGGGTTCAGAAAGACATTTGTGACTCTGGATATCACATCATATATCCCATAGTTTATATGTCTTTGAACTATGATGTAAGGTGCATGTACTGAAATTAATGAAGAGTCAATATGATTTAAAGACATGGAAATTTAATTTTAATATTCTTTAGGGGTGTATAAATTATGTGGTTTTTCACTTTCTTACTCTTGTTTTTCCCCTCTTACTTTGCTTTTTACTTTTTTTCCTTGGGGAAACAAATAAATATGGCCATTACTGTCTGCTTTGAATGTTAGATGGTTATGATTCAGCCTGAAAAACTCAGTGCTTACTAAATACGGTTTTTAAATGCTACCGTGGAAGTTATTTTGAGTGAAATTTAAGCATCCGGAAAACAAAAATACAACCTGGAAAATGACAGGAAATAAAAAAACTGCATTTTTTTTTTGCTTTTTGCAGTACAAAGTTACTGTAAGGTGTACTAAAAATCTTTGCTCTCTGTGCGCCAAGTGGAAATGTAGTTTATAAATGAGCATATACAGCTAACAGGTGCACATCCTCGCATACATCCATATGTTTTACTTATAGATCTTTCAACAAAGAACCGTGTTTATTCTGTTTTGATGTGCTCCCTTTAAAACAATGCTGTTATTTGCCCTACCCTTTGCTCTTGTTAGGATGTGGCTCAGTGGTTCTTAGCAGTCTGGTGCTGTCTCTCAGCTCCTACTCTCTGTCCGCTGAGCTGGGAATCAGTAACCAACCACATGCAAGATTCTAGCTTGTTAATGTAGAGAGCAGAGGTAACTAAAACCCCTGCCAACAATGGCTTGCTTCCACTTCTGGGAACTGGAAATGCGTGTGTGGTCAGTTGGTTCCTCGCTGGCAGCGTGGGCGACAGCATATTGAGATGTGTGCATGTACTTGCAGGTGATCATTTTTTGTGTTGGCATAGTATTTACTTTGCTGCCTTCAGTCTAAAAACAGGTCTAGTCTTATTGTTGGACTGAACCTGAGTTGGTGTTGAGTGAGTAAAGGCAGAACTAACCATTGATTATTAATTTATTTGCTTTCGTAACAACTGTAGGTGTGGGTTTTTTTTCTCTGGCATGTGAAGAACTGAGTACTTTGGGTTTTGTGCTCTTTATCCGTACCACAGTCAAGATGGCATTTCACACTTCTACTTTGGGACCAGCCTCTGGGTCACTCTTCTGTCTGTACAAGCCAGTGGTCAGATTGGCATGACATACTTGGCATCTCAGGATAACCATAATGTGCAGCACCTGAAAGTGTAATGTTTTTAAAAACCTGCTTCATTGTTTAGCACTTGGAACAAAAATTAGAGTGGACAGGTATTATCAAAATAGCTATGTGCTGTCTCTGACCAGTGAGGATGATGGCAGTTTAAATCACTTCTTCAGATACCCTAGTAATTTCTTGCAGGAACTTCTGCCTGACTGCTCTATCCATTAAACACTAGAAAAAACGTGATATGTACGGTCAGGCTCGTGGAGGTTGTAGCACTCAATGTGAGGAATGTCGTGCAGCTGACGCAAGTAGTCTAAAGACATTTGTCTCGCAGAGTAATTTCTCCAGGGAAGTATGTTGCCTTTGAAAAAGCTTACTAAATACTTCAGGTATGTACTCAGAACTATAGAAACAGTATAGCCCTCTGTTGTATATCTCTACTTACTAGGTATCACCCTAGTGTGGGTGCTACCTAGCAAATCACAAACTTACCACAACTTATGCTGGAAAAATATCCTATCTTGAGGAGGAAAAACATCTTCCTCTTTACTTTTCTAATTTTGCTAGATTTATCAGAAACAGTGCACTTGACAGAACAAGGTTATTCCAGAAAAACAAGTGCAAAACCTGCTAATATATCTCTGTAATAAAGCAGTAATGCACTTTACCTGTGTTATCTTCATGCAGTATGTCAAAAGCTCTCAGTATTCACCAGCATGAACTCTTTTGCACAGAAATTCAAAACCAACTAATTGTTAGTGGGATTTTTTTAAAAAGTATTCTGTATTTGACCTCTCAGTGATTCTCTTCAAGGAAGACTTAAGTACACTCAAAAAATAAGCCTAGAAAGTAAAATTCATAATTTTATTGGACACTAAAAATCATGGCCTTGCGTAGGCAATTTTATGGCATGCATGTTTCCTCATTCTTAATGTCTAATTAAACTGTAATGCTTTACAGATGCTGAATACCTGCTTTTTCCTTCTCTCTTGGGGATACTAGTAACATTGCTGCTTTCCTCTTTGCCCCATATCCCTCTTCGCATAATGCCACTAGCCTGTTCTCTCATATTGTGATGGGTAATACTTCGAGTTAAACTTTGAACAATTCTTTTTAATCTGTATCCAACTTTGAAAGTTGTTCCCTTGTTTTAAGAATTGCAGAAGGGCCCTCATCTCTGAAAGATTTTCTCCCTTCTCTTTCTAGTTCTTCTGGCTATTTGTGTTAATAACAGATATTACCTTTCTCAGTAAATAATGCTGTTTTAAATTCTTGCAGGCTTTCTTTTCTTTTTCTGAGTAGTGTTGGACTCCCCACTCACGCCCCCTCCTCAAATTTATTCTTTGGTTCTAGGATAGGCCAGAGCTGCCAGGGCTAATATTTCTCCTGTTGTCTCTGAAGCACTGCCATTTGAAGGCTGCTTGAGAGCCGTCATGAGACACTTCCTTCCTGCCCGCGCTGTCCCAGACAGTCCCCTGTGGGGAGGCACTTCAATGAACATTATTCTTACCAAAAACATCCTGTCAGGACAGGCCAAAATACTGTTATCAATTATTAACAAGCACCACCATATTCATCACAATTCATAAACATATCTGCTTTTTTTTCCTCTATTAAACTGATGTAAGCTGTATAAAAATAATACTTGGCATTTCTCTGGTAACTGTTTGTGAAGGCTATCTGAAAACGCTTTGTAGATGTGAACTTTGCAGCAGCATTGTGACATGCTGGAGCGAATTCCTTTTGTCTGCGATACAATTGCAAGAGCTAACTGTGCTGTAATCGTGAAATGTGGCCCTTCTCCACCCTTACACCAGTATAATTCTTCTCTGTCCTAATAATTCTTCTCTTGGAAGTTGTAAATCTTTGTGTGGAAGTAATTATACCAATATAAAATGTATATAGATGTGGCCTTAGGTGCAGAGGTTGCCTTGTTGAAAACTGCAAAACAAATTAGGAGAGTTGCAAATGTAACTCAGGACTTCTACCAGTTTCTGGCCATAACTGTGATGCAACATTTCTTCCCCTTCACTTACTAAAAGTGTGGGGGGTGAGGGGGTGGGGCAGAAAAGAGAGGGAGGCACAGAATTTTCCTTTAACTTCCCTTAAGACAGCCAAGTTAAAATGTGATGTTTCAAAACTGTTCTTTTTGACCATTCACTATCTGAAATTATACTGGATGTGAACCCGGTAGTTTGAGGAGGAAAACGTATCAATTAAAGTGTTTTCCACCACAGCTGAATTTCACAGAAATAATATGCCTGTGGGTTTTATTTTTTATGTCTCTAATCTTACTTTACATCTACAGGAGGACCATGGTCAGCCTTTGTTTGGAGTCCAGTTTAACTGGCACAGTAAAGAAGGTGATCCTCTTGTTTTTGCCACTGTAGGCAGCAACCGAGTGAGTAATCTGTTTTTAACCATAAGCCCTTCCGTGTGGTTCTGCTTGCATCCTTTTTTGCAACCAATCCCTTTACCTGTGTTCAGTATGGACACAAGATACTTCATACAGAAAGCATTATCTCTGAGGTATGTAGCATCTCTTACCTGTGAGAGTTGCACCCTCTGAGTCATTTTGTGAAGTCCTGTGTTAGCCATTTGGGAATTAGCCTACATAGTGAAGAAGAAAATCCTTCAGTAATATAAACGTGTGGTAAGGAGGAGAGGCACATAAATGTATCTTCGCACTAAAATTACTCTTCATAAATGTTATTGTTTCCGAAAGGTCATATGCTCTAAAATAGGATGAAAAGTGTCTGCAATGGTGCCAGGCAGCTCAGTAGCTAAATTAATGGCCTGTGTGGAGTGAATTTATAGGCGTTTTCTGAACAAGGATCTATGTCATTTCAGTCTTGAAAATAACTCCTGAAGTGCGTTCTATGCAAGTGTTGTGAATAAACAAGAAGCCTTTCATTTCCAGGTTGGTTCCACCTGGCAGTTGCCAAAAGTGCTAAACTCTGATTAAACAAGGTATCAATGGCTCATTAAAAGACCAAATAATGTTAGAGATAGCTGTGGTAACTAATTCAAATGGAGTTAAATCATAGTAAGACAATTCAAATAATAGATTTTAATATCTGGGAAGGACTGCTGACAAGTCCTGGCATGGTGCTTTACTGAGACAGTTGTGAGCGTTCTTTTATCAAACCATTTACACTTGTTGGAAACAAACAAATGATGGATAAGATCTAAACGATAAAGGAACACTACCTCTCCCCATCAGGAAGTCGATACACGGGTGCATGTGATTTCCTTCTGAAATATCACAAGTAAGCAGCAATCTCTCCCACTTTTTTTTCTTTTTCTCCAGGTTACTTTATATGAATGTCATTCCCAAGGAGAAATCCGTCTGTTGCAGTCCTATGTGGATGCTGATGTATCCTTTTAAGTTAAGAAGCCACTTGTTTGCTTCCCCTTTATCAAAAATGAAGAGGCTTTGTAGGAGAAAGCATGCAAACGTTTAGTCTGTGATTTAGTACTTTGCTTAGGTGGCACATTCCTTATGTTAGGTCCAAGTCTTACCTCTTTCCCACATCCTACCGTCCCTCCTATTGAAAAAATATTAAAAACACAGACTCATGGAACATACCGTATTAAAATAGTTGAAAACTGATTCTCAATCAGTTTAATCTTCCCAACACTATTTTTTGTGTGATGTTTCACATTTTCTGTTTTACAGTGGTCTCAGCTTCCCTGCAAACTGAAACTGGGTTTAAAGCCTCCGAATTATGTTGCATGCTCTGAAGTGGTAATAACTTGTGTTGATCATTTGCAGTACACAAGTCAATAACTTGTGAACTCATTCTTGATTTATCCTCATTTTATTCCCGGTCTTTGGATATTTTGGAGAAAGAGGTTGAAAAGTGACTCTGAGAGAGAGAAGTTGTTCCTTGTATGTTACCGAACAAAAGTGAGGAAACTGGCATCTATAGAAAAGGTGATGTTGCTTGTATTTACAGATGTATAATTAAATACGTATCTCTCTCTTTTTTTTGGTCCAGCAGAGACTCCTGGGCACTTGTATAAAATAGCAACACGTTTACTTTGAAAAACCCATGTTGTTTAAAGAAAAACCCAAACTCCTGTTTCTTCTGTGTTCCTTAACATAAGATGCTGTAGGCGGATGAAAATTTCTATACCTGTGCGTGGACATACGATAGCAATACAAGCCATCCTCTTCTGGCTGTGGCAGGCTCCAGGGGTATTATTAGGATAATTAATCCTATTACAATGCAGTGCATAAAGGTGAGTGCTCAGAAATTTGAGACACAGCTTGCGTTTCAGCAAGGCATGAAACTTGTCTTCTAAATACATGTAAACATGAGGGGAAATGATAACTTGGTCTCTGAATTCTATCCCAGCACTACGTGGGCCATGGAAATGCAATCAATGAACTGAAATTCCATCCAAGAGATCCAAATCTCCTTTTATCTGTAAGCAAAGGTGAGGAAAAAAACCTCTTTTGTTTTTGTATAAATCAGGATACTTTGGATTGGATTTTGGTCTTGAAAATGGCCAAAACCTCCATGAATTCTTCTATGAATAGCATTAAACAAGTTTACCTTGAAAGTCTAGAGCAAAACGTGCTCTTTTATGGCTATATATCTTGTGCATATTAAATCCATGGCCTACAATAAACATAACTCCACCTGTGGTGCAAAGGGATTGTGAACAGTGCTGCTACTAGGAAAGATGAAACACGAGCACTGGGGTTGCTCTTTCCAACAGTCTTCCTGAATCATGTTGCCATCTAGTGGGGATGTCGTAATGTCATAGACAGCACTCACCGCTGTGTGCGTGGGGAAAACTTCGATTCTCTGTTGCTTGGGAGCAGCTCTGACTTTAATGGGGCTTTGTGTAAAAAGCGTATTAGTGAAGGGAGAAGCGAGTTTTTGGTATGGTGTTTTATGGGCTTTTCCAGAACGTGTAAACAGTTGCAACTTCCTATTCTTGGCTGTTTTGTTAAGTAAGGGAATACTTGGTCTGCCGCAAGAGCAAGGCTTCAGGAATGCTTGAGTTGGAAATGTTCACATAAGGGGACTTTTGACTTTAGCGTATTTGCTCTTATTGATGAAGCTACATGAGAATAGGAGTTGTGAACCTCTGTGATTCTTGCAACTATCAAGTTTGTGCTGTGGGTCTGTAACATTGAGTTCTGTATATTTTTTAGGTTCTCTTTTTAATAACATTTTAACATCAGCCATAGTACTAGGAGCTTTAATGTGCAGTCTCTGGACCAGGTGCTATGTCCCGAGGAGGCATGAGGCAGGAGAACACTGGGGTCTCAGAACTTCTTGGCTGAGAGATGAGTAGAAAAAGAGGAAAATATTTGGGACTGTGTGGCCTTCCCGTTAGCATTGCTGTAATTCAGTGCAGTCAGTGTATTTGTGGAATCCAAAAGGGGAATACCGTAGAGGTTCCCATTTCAAGATGGGAAATACGGTAGAGGTTCTTCATTAGAAATTGTTAAAACTTTCTTTAAACAAGTGGATCAGTCTGATTGACTTTGGAATACATATTGTTCATAGCAACAGTTTCTCCCATCTCTACAATCTGTGGCTTGTAAAGAATGATATTTTAAAGGTTAAAAAAATGGAAAAATCAAAACTTCTCTGAATGCTAATGTAAGAATGGCTGAAAGGAATTTAGCATTTTTTTGATACTTAAAATTGTTTCTGAGATAAGACTGAATAAAAGCATCCTTGTCCAAGACCAAGACTCTCCTTTGCTTTTCGGATGATCTAAAGATCCAAGTATATTTTTGCTAGGAGCTGTCCCTAGGGGAGGGGGGTGGGCACACCTTCTCAATCTCAGAATTGCTCCAACAATAGTTTAGCTGTAATGGCAATTTTAGTTAATGCAGTTCCATTGTTTCTAACAAGTGAAGAAGAACTAAGTGCATTTTTTGATGTTTACAAGAACACTTGTTATTGAAAGTGGTTAAGCTGAAATATATTATTCATATGTACATATAAAACGCAGCATGTAATTTTATTTGTTCTTTATAGATCATGCATTGAGACTGTGGAACATCCAGACAGACACGCTGGTTGCAATATTTGGAGGAGTAGAAGGGCACAGGGATGAGGTGTTAAGTGCAGTAAGTGGAAGACTGTGGGGCAGTGATTTAGATTTACAAAGGGTAGTAAGTCTACATCATGCAACTTTCTATCCTCCTGTGCACTGTTCTTGATATTATACCTACTTAAAAAAACTCTGAAGTGCATAAATACTGTTTTAAGGGGATAGACGAGTTTAAATCTAAGGCAATTTGATTGATCTGGCCACCTCAATATACAGGACAAGTGTTCGCTTTCTGTATGTTTCAGTAGCTAGTTTTCTCACAGTGCAGCCTAGAAATAAATAAAATAGAGCTCAGTGGGGCTAGAAAGAGTAAGAGATTTTCATGATGGTCCCACTTTTGAAGTTCTTGAGGTCTTATTAAGCCAAAGCAGCAAGAGCAAATAAACCTTGAGAGACATGGTAGTGAAGGACAGAAGTTATTTCAGGTGAGTTATGCTGCTTTTCAGTAGCTGTGAGCAGAAAGTGGTACCCAGCAAATATCAACTAGAATAGTTGACTTTTAATACGCTGCTCTTTAAGAACTGTTTCCATGCCTGTTGTGTGATCTGAAAGGTGAGGGTGCATCTATATGAAACCTGACCATTCTCATGTGCTTCTAAATAGTCATCACCCACGTCATAGAATTCTGCCAAAGTTGCTCCGTAAAATGAAACCTAGGGAATTTACTGAGGAGGGAGAACTAGCTGTAGGTTCATTGTCTGTCAGTGCTGTTGAATATGCCTCTCTTTCTTAAGAGAGAGAGTAAATATAATTACTAAGATACTGTGCTGCTTTGCAGTTAGCAGGATTACGTTACTAGTATTTTTCTGTTTGAAACATGCAGTTTTATTGCATTCTCTACACAGAAAATGCTGTTTTGATGAAAATGATGGAATAAAATCTGAGTTGATATAATGCAGTTTGGGCTGGGGGTGCTCAAAATTGTTTTATATATGTAGGATTATGATCTTCTTGGTGAAAAAATCATGTCCTGTGGGATGGATCACTCTCTCAAACTCTGGAGAATTAATTCCAAGAGAATGATAAATGCCATCAAAGAGTCTTATGAGTACAACCCAAATAAAACCAACAGGTACGTAGTCTTGGCTGTCTTTGCAAAACATGAATGCTCTCATCGATGGCCCAGGTTAATGCCTATCCAAATCGGGAATTCCTGGGGATAATGAGTGACCTGGGGATTGTGCTGGATACTGAATCTCTCTAGAACATGTGTCTTATTGGTGTTTGCTTCAGTAGAATTTTATTGAATTCAGGTTCAAAGTCCTGAGACTTTTATTTTTTTAAGTATCTTAATTATTTCTTATCTGCTTGACTAGAAAATATTTTGACTTATCATCTTTATCTTTATTAAAGCATGCGTTTCATTGTGTTTCAATATGTCAATGGCTTTTCTTCCTCTCACCTGAAAATTTCCAGGAGGGAATCAAATCCGTGTAACAGAATGCAGCAAACAGTTTTATATTGAGTAGTTATTACTAATTGTTGCATATGTTATTTGACTTTGGGTCGGGAACAAAACTGTTTACATAGGAACAACCGTAATTTTCATCCTTCTCCGATCTGACCTCAGATATGAGCAGATTGTCCAGTAAACATAGCAATCAGATAATGATAGATAAATCCTCCTTTATGAAGTTCCTCAGATTTTTAATCTTAACTTCCAGTTAAACTACTGAGGGAATTCAAGAGTCTAAAATGCACTGAACGTGTTCAGCAATGAAACTAGCTGTGAAAACATTCTTGCTTTTTTTGGTAATGTTACCAAATATTAAGTGATGCTTTTTTTAGCATTCTTTTCTTTTTTTTTAAATGATAGTTTGTTTTTTTTTTTACAGTGTGCATTTCTACTTAACAATTCAGATATTGCAGAAGCAGCATCTGGAAAACTGAGCTTTAATCAGTTCTTGAAGTATTTGGCAACAGGAGCTGTATTCAGCATCTGAAGGAGTGGTTTTGCACAGCACTGTCTCTGCACAGTCTTGTGTGTGGGAAACTAGTTATTTCATTAGCAATGAGGATGAAAACAGGGACTGTTCCCTTTATTATTAAAAAAACCCCATATGAAATCTACTGTGTTGTGAAACTGTTAAAACATAAAAGACATGCTTGTCCTTTTAACATCGAAGTATGTTAAAACTGGCCATTAAAAAGTAGACTTGTGCTTCTGCGTGTCTCTGAACTTCAGTTGGCTTTTTTCTCCATTAGGCCTTTTATTTCCCAGAAGATTCACTTTCCAGACTTTTCTACGAGAGACATACATAGAAATTATGTTGACTGTGTACGGTGGTTGGGGGATCTAATTCTTTCCAAGGTAACTTTGCAGTTTTTTCAGCTACATTACTCTTATTTGCTTGTTTTGAGGATCTTAAACAATAGAAGTTTTACTTGCTGTGTCAAATGATTTTATGGAGTGTATTGTGAATTTTGTTAACTGTCAGGATGTGTGGATAAGCAGCTTGTACTTCAAAAGTAAAATCATTGCTACATGTGACCTCTGCTAAAAGTACAAGGATACCAGCTGACCAAAATCTGCATGGAATGTACAGAAAGAGAATATATAGATACTGGTGAGGCATCCTGCTGCTAAAGAGAGAAGTGAGAATCCCCATAATGGAGTAACTTCGATTAATGTGTTGCGTCCACTAGTAACATTAACTTGCAGATATTTAATGAGGCAGTCCAGCTGCCTCCTTGCCAGAAATTGGTGTGTGCATGGTGCTGCTGGTCAAAGGGATTGGGTAAACAATCCTCAAATCAAGGTTAATTTAAACTGCTCATGAAAGTGTGTTTGAGTGCATCTGGTTGACTTCCTCTGAAGTGGGTGAGGGAGAGCTCCTGCAGTCCTGTTATCTGGCAAAGCTGTGAGGGCAGCAGGCTCCTACCATTGATGGTGATGTATTGGTGGTGATGTGGCTGTGACTGAAGGACAGAGGTGAGGTTTTCAGTTGTACTTGTTTTAATGTCATTGGGGAACCTGCAAGATGAAATGTTTGGTTATAGTTAGACTGAATGTGCAGTATAAATTATAACTATAGGTGATTTTTTTTCATTGTTTCACCCCAGTCTTGTGAAAATGCCATTGTGTGCTGGAAACCTGGCAAAATGGAAGATGATATAGATAAAATCAAGCCCAGTGAGTCAAATGTGACCATACTTGGGAGATTTGATTACAGCCAGTGCGATATATGGTACATGAGGTTTTCAATGGATTTCTGGCAAAAGGTATGTGTCAGCTTTGACTTTCCTCTGTTTGAAGGTGCATAGCTTTTCATTGATTCCATCTTTACGGGCAGGGAAAAAAATCTTGGTTTGTGTGATGTTTGAAAAACAGAATGGTTTGCTGCAAGGGGCTTTATGTGAAACTGGAGGAGCTCCAGATTTTTCATTCTGGGTTCTGGCTGGTGGAAAAAGTTCCATCAAATCAATACTTATTTTCCACCAGAGCTATGTTTACTGATATCTTCCTCCTCCATCCGCAGAGATGGGTAATAAAGTGGGAGAAAGGAGGCAAATTTTATAGCCTTTCTAACCCCTACGACAAACTCATTAAGTCATTCATGTTCATTCACAGACAGTTTATCAGCAATAGAGCCTTTATAAAATTCTGACTTCTGTTCTTTGAGACAGTATTTTGAAGCGTCTATATCCTCTGCTTTCTTTTAAAGATGCTTGCTCTGGGCAATCAGGTTGGCAAACTTTATGTTTGGGATTTAGAAATAGAGGATCCTCATAAAGCCAAGTGAGTACTTACTTTTTAAAATTTTATTTTTAAGACAGAGAGTTGGAGTACTTTCCCTTTTCCTTTACTGATGACTAGAAATTAGTTAACAGTACTAGTCACTTTCCATTTTAACTACTAGGTAAGTAAACATTGTGAGCCCCTAAAGGTTAACATTTATTATTTTTGACTGATTTGTTATTTATATTACAGTTACGCCAAGAGGCCCCAATCAGATTGTGCTGGGTACTATATGTAGCTACAGTAAAAGGCAATTTGTTTCTTAAAGAGATTACAAACTAATTAGTTGGAAAATGTACAAAGCAATTAAGAGAAGGTGTGCTAGGTGGGTGTAGCGCATGACAAAGGAGAAACAGGTGAAAGGACTAGAGTCATGAGAGTATAAATGTGTGGAGAAAACAGTATGCCTTTCCAGTTCCTCACCTGTGTGGCCAAGAAACTTTACAGCACGCCTTTTATTTAGATATATATATATTTTTTTTATATAAAAGCATATAAATACATATAAATAAATTAAACTGTTATATAAATAAATAATATATACTATCTTTGTAAGATGTATATACACTGTATATGAATTAATACATGCATTATATTTGTATGTGCACGGTATAATAAATTATATATCCTTATATATTTATTATATAAAATATAATCTATATAAATACGTGTGTGTATACACACACACACAAATTTACAAAGTTCCTGAAAATGCTGCGATCACCCAATTACAATATTTTATTCCTAACCACTGGGAAAGAGCATTGATGATGAAGTCCCAAATAATGTGATTCAATAAGCTTTCAGTCAGTGCTTCAATGAAAACTGGGCGGATGAGAAATGGTGGTGGGTGAACAGGAGATTACTGCTTTCCCAAGTCTACCTTTGGAATGCAAAATACACCATGAAGGGCATAATTCCGTTGCCCTTCAATCCTTCCTAGGTCACATAAGTAAGAGGTTGGTGAAACAGTGCTCCATAATGTAGTAGCAAGTTCAGATTTAACGTTGCAGCTGAATAATTTTCTTTTATTTATAGGTGCACGACTCTTACTCATCCTAAATGTGTTGCTGCCATTCGACAAACCAGTTTTAGCAGGGATAGTAGCATCCTAATAGCTGTGTGTGATGACGCCAGTATCTGGCGTTGGGACAGACTACGATAAATTACGTTTTCTTATTTCAAAATAGAAAATATATTTTCAAATTATAATATAGTCTGTTAACTCGCTAGTACAGTAGATGCATTTAGTGTAGACTTTCTCAAAGGTTCAGCAGGCTGGAGCTGAACTTAGTGATGTTTACATTCTGTGTATTGTTCTGCTTGAAATTGCTGCTTTTAATAAAAAGAAGTATTTTTGTAAAGTTTTCTGAATTGTCCATTTTAATTATTTCCCACAATGAGTTTTCACTTACGGCCTATGACATTGTTTTGCACGCAGCCAGCACATAAATAGATGGTAACTTGCTAGAAATTTGGTATGTGTATGCTTGCAGGTGTATTTGCGCCTTTGTGACTGAAAACCTAGTGAAGCTATTAGATATTATCCAGGGACCACACAAAGGAAATACTACATTCAGCAATATAGTATAAATAAATAAATGTTAAATCTCTGCTAAAAATATTTTGAAGTCATTCCTTAAGTTAGTTGCACATTGAAGTTGAGTGGGTTATAATAATCTCAAATCAGGATGTGCTTTTCACCGTTTCTGTTACTGATTAGAGGGAAAAAATTCACTGGTTTTTTTTTTTTTAATGGGGATCACATTGCTCTACTGTTTGGATTCTGGCTGTTTAGTTACTGTGATTATCTTAAATCAAATCTAGTTATTGGAAATACGTTTTTAATGCCTCTGCTTTCAGTATCCCCAACAGCCTCATAAATGTTTTACTTGCCTTAGGAGTAATGAATTCTAAAGTGGTCTTGCACCTGGGCAGGAACAACCCCATGTGCCAGTACAGGCTGGGNCAGAGCCCTGGCACAGGCTGCCCAGAGAGGTTGTGGAGTCTCCTTCTCTGGAGATATTCAAAACCCGCCTGGATGCATTCCTGTGCAACCTGCTCTAGGCTAACCTGCTTTAGCAGGGGGGTTGGACTAGATGATCTCTAGAGGTCCCTTCCAACCCCTACCATTCTATGATTATATGATTCTATTTCATATAGGTTTAAACTACGTACGGTTAATAAAAATGAAAGGGGGAAGATGGTGGGCATCATTAACAGTGATAGTCTGTGTTCAAAACATTTGTGTGTATCCTGTCAATGTATGGTTGAAATGTTTGCGTTTGTAGTCTGGGAGTGGTCCACGGCACATTGCACAATAGCTGCATGCACCTGAATGAGGAAGAAGGTTAATGACGTGTACCGAAGCTGAACCATTTACATGCTTTTTTTTCCGACTGTGCTCTACTTAGCCTTTACCGTAACACATTACTTGAAAATAATGTATTGGGATATTATATAAATACAAGTAGTGCTTTTTTGATCAGTGGATTAAGTTAAGTGGTCCTGTCCACTGCTAACTTCTCAAGCGCCTGACTTTTATCTTTCAGGATATTGCTTTTTCCTGTTTGTCACAGTTTGGGAAGGCTTGTAAAGGCTCTGTTTAGATAAACTACCTGTTCAGTTTAAAGCAATGTGACTTAAGCTAGTTTTGATTTGTCTCCTTGGGAGACTACAAAAAATGAAATCCAGAGCTGGCAAGTAGTTTACAAGTCTTATTCTAGAACATACGGGGTTTTTTTTTCTCTCCCCCTGTTTTTTTTCTCTTTTAAATCCTTGTTGTTCCTACTGGGGAGGTGCGATAGTACCGTCGTAGGACAAGTCTGTCCACATGTAGCATTAAATTGAGCGGGATTCTGGACCTTCTTTTTTCTTGTGCAAGCCAAGTGGCCAGCATGCTCCTTCCCTGAAGGGGTGCCCTTGGCTGACTGGTCATGGGGACACGAACAGGAAGCCAAGTGTGAAAGCACAGAGTCAGGCAGAATCAGGTACGAGCCTGAGTGCTGGAGGGAGGAAGCTGAAATACCTGCAGAGTTGAACACAAATTAGCTCCAGCAGGAGATGAGCAAGACTAGAGCTTGGGGAGTTTTTAACCTCTAGTTCTACTGCGTCTACGGAATGGCTAGCACAGTATGAACCACCATTTATGCAACAGTGATGGCATGTACACCTCGTAGTTCATTCTGTGGAAGGTACGTGAGATTGGCAGAGTCTGCAAAATTGTCAGGGTGGGGATGTGGTTGGGAGGGCACTGCAAAAAGGCAGTGGGAGTGCCCAGGCTTCCTGCAGCCTTCAAGGAAACTGCTTTGATCAGCTGAGCTAAACTATATTGAGAATGCTTGGGTTGGAGGCTGGTAATCCGTTTAGCTTTTGCAGATGCTTTACGGTAGCATGCCCTTAGACTAGGTTTTCTGTGTTTTCCCTTGTCCAGGGCTGAGAGTGAAATGGGATACAAAAGCAGTAGGGATTTTTCAGCCATGGTTGTTGTTTTGGTGAGTAAGTGGTACATTCTGAGAAATGAGCTGCTCTGTTTTGGAGAGGAAGGAGAGGAAGGGTGGTGCTTGGCTAGAGAGAGGCCTGACATAATTAGGGTCAGCTTTAACTTCTGTATTAACTTACAAATGTGCTGAAGACTGTTCTCTTGACGTGCAGACAAATGTTCCAGCAGGTTTGCCCTGAGAAATCTGGATGGAGCCGAAATCAGATTCAAGGTGTTAATGAAGGGAAGAACTAGAGAATGGGAACTTGCAAAAGTAGAGCTGGAGCAAGCCACGGGGAAAAAAAAAATTCTCCTTTACAATAGCCAGCGCCATCTGGTTTTAGGATTAATAATATCTTGAGTATACACCACAAGGGAAAAAAGCTCACTTTCAACATTCAGACTCATAAAGCTCAAGTGAACACAGAAGTTGTGTGCTTATTTCATTGGGGTGTTTTCTTCCTAGAGTTGCCTAGTTCTAGACTAAAAGAAGGGACAAATCAAATTATTTTTATAATGCGTCTTATAGAAGACACAGAGCTAGTAGAGTTACAATCATTGCAAAAGAATTTAAAGAAGAGTTTAATATTCTCCAAAACATTTAGCCTTTTGATATGTACCTTTCTGTAAGCTGAAACTGCACTCACCTGCGTATCTTGAGAGCTCCAGTGCTAAAGTTCTTCAGCAAAAGTGTGGTTTGACCCTAGTACTGGAGAAACCTACCAAAAATATCCTGAAAGACAATAACGTGTTTTTTGCCATTATCTGCAAGCCACCTGTATTTCTGTTCTTTGACAAATTCTGTAATTGGCTCCTTCTGTTTCCCATCTCAGCAAAAGGCAGGTGAGGGAGAGGTAAAGTCAAGCTCTGCCTGGCTCCAGTTCTCCTGATTGATGGTTGCAGTACAGCCAGAAAACTGTTTCAGGAGGCTGCAAGTGTTACAGATGTCTCTTCTGTGTGAACTCTGCATGAAGAGTACAGTAAAGCTGGAAAGTTGCCACTTCCTTCAGCTATTGCACGCTGAGTATCTCTCTAGAGAGATTCATCTTTTATCCCTTCCTAAAAAAAATAAGCTGGAGAGAAGAGGTACCTGGACGTCCCTGTCTTTCTCCACCAACTTTCAGAGACCTAGAAATTGGCTAAACGATTGGCCTGGACTACAGCCTTAATTTTTAGGCAGAGACTTTGCCCAGAGTCAGCAAGAAAGTTTGTAGCACAGGTGGAAGTAGAACACAGGATCCTGATTGTTAAATCAGGGGCTCGGGTAGAAGGGTCTCCCTTCCTCGCACATTACGCTCCTGTTTGCTGGGGTTTTACTCCATCTGGTGGTGACTGAGGGCTGCGGTGTAATTTTAACTCGTGTTCTTGAGGCTTCTAATTTTAAGCCAAAGAATTTCATGCAAATGTGGATTGCATTTGTCCTTCCTAGTAAATGTAGGAGTGCGTGTTTTCTTTCGTGTGTTTTATGCTCTTGTTTCACTGCTGATTATGTTGGGGAGCTCTGGTTCCATGGCTGAAAGTCAGGAACTGTACTTCCTCTGCAACAGCTGCAGGGCAGTCTTCAGGCTCAGCTGAGAATGCTCAGCTGTCAGCATAGGAGAGGATCTGTGTGCCAGAAAAATATTTGGTGCATTCTATTATTGTAACTCTTTAAAAGCAAACAAAACTACAACTAAAACCTCTGTGTAATTAGAATTTTGACTGCTTTTCATGGACTTTGCATCTGTTCCAGCATAAACCAGCAGCAGTGTATGCACTTATTGCTTCTTGTATTTTTAAATTTGCCTCTGAGGATGATGCTGAGGTGAGGGCAGACCAGAAAACAGGCAAGGCCCTCCTGCAAACAAACTTTCCAACAACTCTGGCTAATGATTCATGTTGACTTGGGAAGAAAAATGATTGGGGAAATGTCCCAAAACGGAAGGAAATAGGTCTATTGCTGTCATGGTTACAAGTCTGCCATGTTCAGTCTCAAAGCCTAATGAGCAGGAGACAGCCTTTTGTGTTTTAAGGGGTTTCCCATTCAAGGGACCTGAACTCCTCGCAGCAGGAACCTGGTGGCAGCACACGGGAAAAACTACTCTAAACATAGGAGGACTGTTACAAATTTATTTTGTATTACATAGAGGTTGTTACTATTACAGGTATTACATCTCTGGAAGTAGCTGGGGGAAGGATTTTTTTATTGTGTGTAGTAAACAATATGTATGTAAAAGGCAGGACAGACTGATGCGTGCATTTTATCTTTCTGTTTCTCCTCAGGCTTACTCCTGAACTCCTTCAATATAATCCTGTTCTCCCCTTTTAAACCCACTGTGTTGAGGCAAAAAGTGTTGTTGGGAGATAGACAGTTATAGAGATAGATATGTTGAAGAAGCATTTGGCTGTTCAATCATGAAGACTGAGGACAAAGCCTAATCCCTTTCCACTTGAAATGTGGAGAAAAGACACTAAACCACTGTTCATCCTGAAACAGGAAAATGCAGTAAGAGGTTTGTTCCATTCCTCAACAAGGAACTATTTCTCTGTTCCAGCAAGCAGACTGATACACCTTTACTATCCCTCACACCCACAAAATCAGTATTTGGGGATAGTTTCTGATTTCCCATTTGTTCTCATTACTTCTCATAGCATGTACACATGTATGTCCAAAGTTGGGCATGAACTCTGCAGATCAGTGACCAAAGACCTTCTCCTTTGAAACCCAGTTTAGACTGTGCATGCGGGTCACCCACACTTCTGCCACAACAGCCCGGTAACCCGGCTGATGGGACCTGTGTGTTCTTTAAGGGGCAGTGTCTGCACCGAAAGGTGTGGTGATGGCTTTTCTCCTACACGGGGACTGGACTCTCAGTTTGTTTCAGAGCCATCCACAAGAGTTCCTGACTCTTGGGACAAAAGAGGGAAAGAAGCTAACCAAAAATTTGCAAACCTCACTTCCTAAGTCTAGATGGTATAAAAGGCAGATAGAATAGCTTAGTTTTAGGCTTCTACTTTGAACAATAGGCTTTTGTTTGCAATGAGAAGGAAAAGAAATAGTAAATACTGTTTTAGTATCTCTCAGGACAGAACTGTACAGAACAAAACCTGGGTGAGGTAGAAAGAAAAAGCACTTAGGCTTGAGAAATGCAGCTCAGCAGTTCAAGTAAACAACCCAATAGAAATAAATTTGAGTTCTTGCTTTCATGGTGGTTTTGAAAGGCATCTCTGACACAATTTGAAGGGGATTGGAGTCTCCCTTCTGCAAGCTCAGCCACAGCAGGTTGGAAAGAAGAGGAAAGTAATCTACAGTGCTGGTCTCGAGCATGCACCACGTTCACTAAGCTCAGAAAGACAACACCTGGCTGAACCTACAGCGGCTACAGCACTGGGAGAAGTTCTTGATACACACTGCTGAATTGCTCAAAATGCACGTGCTTACTTACATATACTCGTTTACAGCCTTGAAGACTGGAACCAGGGCAAGAGCGGTCACAAAGCTCGTGCTGGAGATTTAGCCGTGCCACTTTCACTTCCTGAAGCCCAAACAACAACAATCCCACCAGAATGCCGTTTTGACCGGGTCAGAACAGAAGCAGTTTACTACAGCTACAGGAGAGAAGACAGCACAGCAGCGTGACAGCCTCTCTGCCCAAAGGGGGCCATTAGAAGTTACGTACCTTTAGGTTATACAACTCATTCTTCACCAAAACGTGTCAGATCAGCAGAACTATAGAAAATTGCAACAAAGAGCAGTAACACGTCCTTTACTTCACAGAGGGATGGTCCAGACAGTGCGATAAGGAAGGTCTACACAGTACCTCTTGTACAAATAGTTCACCCCTCTGTTAATTAAATCACGCTGACCCAGTGAGGCTCTTAGGTCATGCTGACACATATTTCTCAACTAGGGAGGCCTTGCAAAGTCCTGTGAAGTGTTAATTATTTTACTTCCGCACCAGGCAGATGCTTCCAGAGAAGCGTGAGAACCTGAGCAATGACCACCAGCAGCCTTCAGTGCTGTGTCACAACTTAACTTTAACTCCGGCTTCCATTTGGTCCTTCTGTTTTCTGATACCACTTGTGACATCGTCAGCTATGTGAGGCATCTGCCATCTCTCTAACAAGACTACTCAGCCCTACAGCAGGATTTGACAGGTCACACAGAATGATACTAATGACCCATTCTGACCAGAGAGTTAAGCGTGGACCTCTGCTAACTGCCCTCATTGCTGCTTCTCCACAGCTGGCCTACAAATGTGTCTTTAAGGAAATCAAGTCATTGGTTGAGCAGGAGACCAAGTATTTCAGGGTTTGGGCCTGTTACATGGCCTGTGGGAAACAGCTCTGAGCTTTGTTCAATAAGTTACCTGGGATGGAATTAGTTTTACTTTTCAAAAGCCGTTCTTGCACAGCTTTCCTGGGCTTCATCAGTCTTTTGTTTACCTCCTCTTCTGGCGCCTAGGTTGAGCTCATACCCTTTCTTTCTTACGAGTCTCTCTGGTGGGGTCCTTGGCTATTACGCAAGGAAAGAGTCCTGAGGTGTGAACACAGGAAATGGCACTGAGCAGTCTCAAAGGCATCAGAAGAGTGCCTTTCCATTCTCAGGTCAGTTGTTCCTAAGGCCAACTATACTTGACAGAAGGAATCCTTCAAGGCTTCGTTCCTCAGCCACTGAAGCAGACGATGATACAAATTTTTACTTTCACGCCAGTGGTCTCAGGAGTGAGTCCTAATTCTCGGTTACAGAAAGTAACTTACAAAAACATGATGTATTCTTCAATACAGTATTTCTGATCAAGCTAATAAGGTCTAGTGAGCTGAAGGGCCAACTGGAGCGCTCCTCCTACAAGGTGTCTGGACACATCTGGCTGAAGCCATCTCACTGGCAGAATTTGCGCTCCTCACTAAGAGCCATCCTGTTGGGCCAAGGAGGACTGAGTCAGAAGAGATCATCGGTGCCTGNTGAGCTGAAGGGCCAACTGGAGCGCTCCTCCTACAAGGTGTCTGGACACATCTGGCTGAAGCCATCTCACTGGCAGAATTTGCGCTCCTCACTAAGAGCCATCCTGTTGGGCCAAGGAGGACTGAGTCAGAAGAGATCATCAGTGCCTGCCCAAGCTGCTCTCCTTGTCCTCTGACTTGGATCGAGAGCTTTTGCCTCCTGATAAGGAGCTGCCAAGCCTGAGACACAAAAGTCACCTCCTAGGCACTGCTAAACCAAGACTTACGTGATGACTTCTGTAGCTTCAAAACTCAGCTTCCCCTTGGGAAAGAGAAAAGGGCTATTTTTCAGAATGTTTTAATACGCTCACAGTACCTGTGTCCCATGTGTACTCTTTGCCCTCCCAGCCTCATATTCTGCCCAATCTGCTACTGCTTTCTTCTTCTGCCGAGCAGCAGCTGTCAGGACTGTTCTTGAATGCAAGCGTCTCCATCTCCTGGAGGAGCACAGAAATACAACAGCCAGAGGATTAGTCCCTTCTCTGGAGCTGGGTGAAGGGTTTTATTTCTCACCCACCTTTCTGACCTTTGTCTTCAGCCTTTCTGTCAGCACTGTTTAGCTCCACTGACAGAAGGGAAAAACCCTCCTGCTACAGTCAGTGATCCAAATGATCTAAGAAACCTGTGCATTTCTATCCCACAACAACATAACAGTTACCCAGGTACAGCTGGATGCACGTACATCTTACGTGTTTCATGAGCACATGGACTTGAAGAACACCATGTAAAAACAGAGCAATTCACACCTGTTACAGAAAGATTCAATAGAAGCAATTGAATGTAACAGTGAATACACCTCTAAGGCGTCTGTTAAGGGTCAAAATCCCTCTTACAATTTTTTTTTACTGTTAAAGGCGGCACTATAAATAATAAGTTTGTAGAGTGTACTGTGAATGCTTTGATGTAACTAGTCAAGAAGGAGGGGTTTGGTTTCAAGTTTCGCTTCAAATATCTTTTTGCTGTCCACTTCCTCCCAGGAGCTTCTCCAAACTCCTACTAAATAGGTCTCTGCACTGGAAGACAACCCCGGAGTAAAAAGGTGCAGACCTAAAGAATCTTAAAGAAGTCTGCTACACACACACACATCCTCCTCCTGCAATTCCTTGTGACACATACTCATAACTTCCCAGAGTTCACATGCAGGTCCAAAGGAAACATCTCACTCGCACAAGGACAAAGGCATAGCATTACCCTGCAGTGTTTCCTCAAGAGGCTCACCTAACTGAAGACTCTCTTCTCTTGATTTTCTCCCTTGGTCCTTCCGTCGTATCGACTGTCCTTACTTTCACAGGACCACTGTGAGGAAGAGCTGGAAGAAGCCCTGTGAGCATGAAACACCACCTCTCTTAAAACAGCATCTTGGTGAGGATTTGTGTGAGAGTGACACGCAGACATGCTCAATCAGCACATAAAAACAATTAAGACCATTAATTCCCCATCTGTCCTATTTTTAGACCCTTCTGAACACTGGAATTCATCCAACTTGCTCCTGCAAGTCAGTATCACTCCAGGTGATACTATTGCTTCCCCTGCTTTATCTACTCACTGGTGTGAAAAGTTGGTGGGGAGACACTAGAGACCTAGCGGAGTCTCATTTGGAGAAGCAATTTTATTTTACGGAGTCTAGGATCTCTGTACTGACCCTGTCTGCGCAAATTGAAGTTTCTGATATATTCAACCCACAGATACTCTTCTGGGGAAGTTCACGAGCGATTAAGAATCACAGAATGGTAGGGGTTGGAAAGGACCTCTGGAGATCACCCAGTCCAACCTCCCTCCTAAAGCAGGTTAGCCTAGAGCAGGGGGCACAGCAATGCTAAGAAAAAGGGCTGGAATTCTCAGATTGAAAAGTGAAGTTCCTTTTTGGCACAAGTGATGAACCTTTTCTACAACCATCTCCAGGTGATGTTTCTGCTCAGAAGAACACAAGCAGGCTCCATGAGAGAAACACCACCACTATCAGCATTTCAAGGCAGAATTTGGCATTCAGCATCCTGAAGGATCTCCCTAGATGTTTACTCCCTGGTGCACAAACCAACTTAAAAAAGGAAAGAACAGTTTGCACCTGAGATTCACCAGAAAGCGGGAACAGATCCACCACAGACAGACCTGCACCCTGTGCCACACAGGGGCCTTTTAACATTTGCCACAGGCTCCTAGAGCGGACAAAAGGAGAACACACACAGCATTCTCGGGAGTCTGCTCCCACATTACCTTTCCTGTTAATCTTCTCCTTAAAATAATCTCTCTGCTTCTTCTCGGTGGATTTAGTGAGTCTTACACGGAGGGATTTAAGAAAAAATTCTCCATGTTCAGTCTTACACCGCAGGCTGCAAAGACAACACCACCAATTCGCGTGAAGGACACCACATTCCCTCTGCAGCTTTCATGAATGACCGTGTCCTGCCACAGTGATATTTTACAAGTAATCTGTAGTCCACTGCTTTCACCGCCCTTGGAGACTTTAACAGGAAACCCAGTTATACGGGAAGGGTCTCCAGTGCCTGGAAGGATTATGTCCACATCTTCTAAGGTCTCACTAATACTGTTAGGAAGTTAAGTGTAATGCAGATTCCTGGTCCAGTTGGAGACCATCTCTCCTCCCTCATCCTGAAGGTACCCAGAGAACGTGCTGGTCTTTTGCTCCCCAATATGCCAAGAGCACTTTGAATTTTAATCTTCCCTTCCCTGGTACAGCCAAGGTTAAGAATCTTTCTGACAACATTGGACAGTTGAAATATGGGTCTCTGAACAGGCAATCATTCTTTCCCATACATGGCTCTTCCATAAGAACACGAATGACCCCAGCCCAACTATTCTGACACTTGAGAAGTGGAAAAGGAAATGGGAACACAGACAAGGATTTGACATAAAAGTAGCGCAAATGCCTTTCAGCTAGAGGGGACGCAAGGGGTTTCTGACAGTTGTGATATGTTGGGTGGTCTTTCACTCTGGCAGAGGGGAACAGAGGAACTCTGACAGCATTGATTTTCTGACTATACCTAGAGCTGGACTTGTTTTTTTCTGTACGCTTACAGAAAAATCTGATTTGTGGTACACTTGTAGGATACATGCTTAGGCAGAAAACCAACATTCCAGAAGTAAAAGGGAGATAAGACCAATTATATTTGATCACTTTGGCAAGGGTCAGGCTGCCAAAACCACCAGAGAATGAAGGGAGAAACAGGGCATGAGGATCATCTTGCTTGGTGCGAGCTGCTGAATGTAATGAGACCCCAAATTTCCATGATCTCTGCCGAGCAAATGAAAGACATCATGCCCTAAGTCAGCAAGCTCACAACCACAGTCCTAAACCAGTAAGATGACTGAAGGCACTGTCTTCAAACTCCCTGCCTTCTGTCCCACAGACTACCTACATCCCTTGCAGGGGCTGCATGGCTGAGCTTTCAACTGATTTCAACTATAAGCCTTCTGCTGACCTCAGGGCTACTCTGGTGCTGAAACAGAAATTGCAAGTGGTTTGCACGCAGGGACACCCATGTCCTGCCACCCGACATCCAAGAGCTCAAGGTGTCCAAGTTCAGTACCAGGGCTGCAAAGGTGAAGGCACAAGATGTGGTGAGAAGAAAGCAGAGAGGGGGCCCTGGCTCTTGCACAGCAAGCAGGATTTCACTGACGCAAAGTAAAACAACTCCTTTCTCACCCCTGAATTTCAAGCCATCTCTCTGGAACGAAGCAGGACACCGCTCATTCTGACAGTCCCTNGGCACAAGATGTGGTGGGAAGAAAGCAGAGAGGGGGCCCTGGCTCTTGCACAGCAAGCAGGATTTCACTGACGCAAAGTAAAACAACTCCTTTCTCACCCCTGAATTTCAAGCCATCTCTCTGGAACGAAGCAGGACACTCGCTCATTCTGACAGTCCCTGCCAGATGTTGAGTGCGAAACATAACCAAATGACATGGGAAACTCAGCCGCAGATTTCCGTTGAAGCAAGGGGTCAGGGCTGGCTCCACAGCAGGTGTGAAGACTTGTGAATGTCCAAGTTTTTCATGTGCCATGGCCACTTTCCTCCACAGCTGATCCTTGGACAGACGGCCCCTAGACTTCCACCCAAGCAGCTCCAGCTCTTAACCAAGCAGGAATCCAGGTTGGCTGATCCCACTTTGGGGAGAGCTGGAACCCTCACGCCCAGCATCATCCAAATCCACTAGAAGTCAGGGCCAGAGCTCAGAGCAGAACCCAGACATGGTCGCTGCCCTACTGCCCACCTTGGAGGAAGTGGTCAGATCTGCCACCAGTCCTGCACACCCACCCACCACAGACCCCAAGGCTGAGACAGCAGTTATTGTGGTTATCTGCTGTTACGAGAACACTCAGGAAATGGCTCCTGATGCTTCCTACCTTTGGTCCTGTGAGACACAAGTGTTGGAAACAAGACTCTTTCGGAAGCCTTAAAGTCACCTTCACAGGGCCAGAAAATGGAAGTCATTGTTGTCACACCTGCACTCTAGGATAGCACCTAGACCTGAAAAGGCAAAGATATTTCTCACTTGTGTTATTACAACCTCCTCTACACTTGACATAACAGCCCTCCAGCGCTACCTCCCTTCTCCTTCACGCTGCAAAGCAGCTCAAGAGCAGAGCAGCAGACAGCACCAGGACCTCCCAGCGACACGCAGGCAGGCAAGGAAAACAGGGCTGGGCAGCAGAAGCCACTAGGTCACAACCAGCCCCACCGCCACCCATAGATCACAAGAAGGTCCAGTCAGGCTTTGCCTTGAACTGGCCATTTTGGGAAGCTGGCCCCTCCCCAACGCCCCATCCCAAGGAGAGGAGGCTCAGCCCTTGCACTGCATAGTGCTGGCCCCAAGACTGTGCCAAGGGCAGGAAACATAGCTACAATGTCTGGCAGCAAAGGAGCAGGTCTTAATCTTTCCCCTGAGCAAATAAACAAACAAAAGGGTTGTTTCTACAGCATCAGCAAAGAAGCAGTTGAGTGCTATTTGGGGTTCCCTTCCTCAGAGCCAGAAGAGTGAGCATGGGCTGCTGAATCAGCAGAGAGGTTTCCTCCCACCCACAGAAACACGAACTTCCCATCACCATCAATATCTCTACAGACTGTTATAAAAATCCATCATGAATATTGCTGCAGGGTGTGAAGGAGAAACCCAGAAAATTAACTTTCACACGCTCCATACCAAAATATTTCCATGCAAGAAACCATTTGCAGAAATTTTGTACAAGTAGGACACGAAGCTTGGTTGCAAGCCTGTAACTGGGTTGCAAGTAGCAACTGCCAGCCCAGCAGCACCACACGTTTTCCATCAGGGTCTTCACAGCAGTTTCTCCTTGAGGAAACAGGACAAACCAGCAACAGAAAACGGGACAACGCACACAAAGACAACGCCTGGAACCTACTATTCCCATTTACCCACCAATCGCACTCGAGTGGTTCTAAAGCTCCAGGTGCTCTATCCTCTTTTGCAAGTATGCACCAGTGTCCCCTCTCACGTATCAGCAACTGGTGCTGCTTTCTCCCTCACTGCTTACTTCGTACGTGGCTGCCCCAACATTACATGTAGGAAAACAGCCTGCGGGGACGCTAAGCCTACTTCAGCCATGAAACAAAACATCTACAACAGACAAGACTGCTTGGAAACAAAGCTGTTTCTTCACTGCAGCGGTTCTAGGGACATCACGCCATCCACAGCATTAAACAGTGGAAACTGCTGAAGAAAGGATACCTTCTCATGCCAAACCAAAAGTTCATCAGCTTCTTCCAGCTCCTCCAGAATAATTTAAAACAACGTTCCTTGTTTTGGTGGAGACTATGGAGATGCTTTGCTGTAAGTCCTGAGTAGAATCACAAACAAGTTTAAAGGAGCCCAAGAGAGACTCACAGGATAGTCAAAACAAGCTTCAGTTCACTGCGCTGCAATGAGTTCCTCAACGCAGAATGTAACAGCTTCCTCTCAAACAGCACAAATGATATCCCACAAGTCCTTAACATAACTTCAACGTTTTGATGTAATGCATTTTCCTCATGGAAAGTCTTCCAGGTACTAATAACCATCAGGCTTATTTTTCTTCTCCATGTTATTCTTCATACCATAATTAGAGAAAGCTGAAGAGACAGACAAATTCAAACACCTCCACTGCTGTTGATAATTTAGCAGCTCTCATCTCCCTGAACAGTCCAGGGCTGCCAAGTACAAATCTACAACTCTGAATTGGCCTGTAACAGCCGTTTCAAAGCAATTTGACTTGCAGCAGGGAAAGAGTCCCCCAAGATTTCTCTTCATTACACTTTACACAGGAAAAGTTAGAGACAGATACTTGGAGACCAAGCTCAATAGTGTCTTCACACCACAGAGAGGGAAATACTATGTTACCATTTATGTGAGCTGGGGACAGGAGTATTGCTTGTCCACAAAGTGAAAGAACTTACGGTGTAAATACCAGCAGGAAAACCATCAGCATATTCTCAGTTGCCTGGTCACCCTTCACAATGACACAAAGAAGGAAAAACTACATTTATTTTGTTTACAACTAAACACCTCAAAACATCACACAAGTATGAAACAGTTCTGTCATTCTGCATCTTGTAATTCTTTCCACTTCAAATGCAGTTTCAAAAGAATATTTATATGCATGCACATGCAACACCGATTTCTTGTTGCAGCCAAGTACTTCAATTTAAAAAACCACGTAGGCAAGTAGTTTTAATTGATTTTAATTTTAAATAATTTTCAAGAGTAATACAAAAGTTACAAGTTTGTCTATAGAGACTAATCGTTTTTTTCTCCCCCTGCTCCATATTCTTCAGTGGAGGGGGCTGCATCTTTCAGATAGCGCTGTTTAGAAAGCATTTCAAATGACACAACTTAAGCTTATGTTTTCCAGAAGAGAGGGTTCTGTGTCAGACGTCTCTGGAAGTTCTCATACCTAGGAAACAAAAAACAAAACCAAAAAATAAAAGCTGCTGCAAATAAAATGGCTTAAAAATGATACAAATAATATAGCCTGTACAGAGAACACAATGAATTACATCTACTCCACACCAGGGAGTAGATCCAAAATCCCCCTTTTCAGTGTGACCTGGACAGGCTGGAGAGCTGGGCAGAGCGGAACCTGATGAAGTTCAACAAGGGCAAGTGTTGGGTCCTGCACCAGGGAAGGAACAACCCCATACACAAGGACAGGCTGGGGCTGACCTGCTGGAGAGCAGCTCTGCAGAGAAGGACCTGGGAGAGCTGGGGGACAACAGGCTCACCATGAGCCAGCAATGGCCCTTGGGGCCAGGAAGGCAAAGGGTGTCCTGGGGTGCATTAAGAAGAGTGTGGCCCGCAGGTCAAGGGAGGGGATCCTCCCCCTCTACTCTGCCCTGAGGAGGCCACATCTGCAGTGCTGTGTCCAGTTCTGGGCTCCCCAGTTCAAGAGAGACAGGGAACGACTGGAGAG
>VZSC01000261.1:98151-115605 GCA_013398225.1 Steatornis caripensis | reverse complement strand
TGATTTTTCTCTTTGATGATTCTTGCCGCTTCCATAAGGTACTTGATGATTAAATTCAGGCTTTCCAAATTTTAACCACCAATTTTGATTGGGAGTTGAGGGGGGGGAAGGTTAATTTTATAGTCTTATTTCCAGCAAACATGAAGATTCCATCTGAAGATAAAAAAAAGTTCAGATTTCATGCTCATTGCAAAGCCAGTCACCATCCTACATGATCGTCAATCCTCAAAAAGAAACTTGTGATAACGCTGGACACTTCGGGCCTTCAACTCCTAGACTTACAATCAACATCAGCAGATGCAAGACTTCACTCACTTATTGAAGGGGTTAAAACAACGATGACAAAACCAAAAAACCTGCAAACCACATAAGCACGTACATTTGTAGCCTCACAGCATAGCTTTTAAGAACAGTTAAAAGTTAGCAAGAAGAACAACAGAAAAGCCTGCTTTTGGATATGTTAAGTTTGTACAGAGACTATTAAGAAATACAATTCACCAAACTTTTCCTGATTATAGAGGAGCTCTAAAGGAATCTTTTAGAGGGTACTATGACATTCCTGTGAGACACATTCAGGATCCTATCCTGAAATCTCTTATTCAAAGGTTATCCAAGTTTAAAGAGCGCCTGTAGTCAGGGAAGTGTCCAGGTTCATAATTTAGTCTCTACTCCACAAACCACTTTTTCACGTTGAAGAGCGTATTCCACAAAAGCAATTTCCCCTTTAGTTCATGTATTGAGACAACCTCTGGTACCCCACTTGGAAACAATGCAACGCTCACCTGCAGTGGCTCTCCTAAGCAAGCCCGGGACAAGAAGAAGAAGAGAAGCAAACAAAAAAGCCTGGAGCAATGCCATTTTACTTGACCCTCATGGTCCAGAAGTGTAACACCACACCCCCAGACTCTCTATTTAACAGCCCAACCAGTCCTTACAGCAATGTGCAACCTGGGCAAGTTACACACATCACAAAAGCTGTACCGTTCCAGCGCATTTCAGACACTAAACATAAACTTAAGCGTTACAAATTATACATTTAACCTTTCCCCAAGCCCATGTAATAAAATACTACACCACTTCAGCTGGTCAGTCATGTCCACGTAAGAAACACATTGGCCCTCCTCATCACACAGCAAGAAACTGCTACAACCCCTGCTTCACAGGGAGCTGACAACCAATCAGGGACACAAATCTGTTCCTCTATAACAAGGGATTAAGTTCAAGCAAACACAGTATTTTCACTCTGCAGCACAGCTATTAATACAACTACTTAATGTCCCCAGGAAGCCAGTTGACACCACAAAATACACTGCACCCGCGTTACAAAAGCCACATGTTTTCTCCTAAGTTATAATGCATATATTCCTAACAAAAAGCTGACATAATCTAAAGACTTCTAAAAGCTCGCCACACTTTCCCAGCTCATAAAATTAACAGGCAGCCTCTTCATTACATGAAGTTTTGCAAAGCCCACATCAACTTTGCTTTGCTATTAATTCTCCAAATTAGCACCTCCAATTAGCCAGCACTTAGCAAGTTAGAAATATCTGTGCAACCTCTGTATTCTCAGGGTTCCAGCTCTCTGCAATTCATCTCTGCTCTCCCCTTTCAACAGCCTCGTAGTCTTCATCATACAATTGTTTATGGTCACGGAAACTAAGGTCGTGTAGCTTGTAGTGACTCTACAGTCAGAGATAAGCTGTAGACAACAACGGGAATGGCAGAGGGCTCTGCTGCTCAGATCAAGCACGGCACTGCCTCACAGCATTGCAAATGCATTCAACCATGTCATGGGACTCTTCCTCAAGAGCAGCCCCTACTTGGATATTATGGCTAATCATGCAAAAAGCATCTGAAAATGTGTTTTCCTACGAAGCTGTCTGAAAGCATATACAATACAATAAGTCTTTCAAGCATGAGACACACATAGCAAAAGCTGGCAGAGGAACCAGCAATACACTTAACTGTTTCACTAACACCACAACTTTGGAATATACAAAAACACATCCCCCAAAACCCTTCCTGTGGCTGTTACCTCTTCTGAAGAAAGCCCAAATTTTTGAGGAAAACATACGCTCAGAATTCATTTTGCTCTGCACCTTGAGAGCCCTTCTCGTGTCACACTGCCATCCAGGACCGATCCAAAACAAAGCATACCACATCATAAACTAACACATCTTATCAGAGCAACCTCAACGCTTACCTAAATAGAGACTCAAGTTAAGCATTCTCCGACTCACATACACGTCAGACTTCTCTGATTCAGGTCTGTATCAAGAACAGGAAAACATTTGGAAAGCTGCTTTCCAATGATGCCACTCTCTACTGGAGAATTATACAGTGCAACCACAAGTGAATGGGAAGCAGGCAGCTGTCTGAAATCACTGCGTCAGACTTTACTCATTCCAAAACCTGCCCCTATGCCTCAAAAAACCAACCGCTTAGCAGTGGAATTTGAAAGAAAACGTTGCAGGCATGTCTACACAAACACCTAAAAACAGTGCTATGGAACTTACAGGGTCATTCTTCCTCAGGTTCTCTGGGCCGAAGCAGCACTGGAACACACGCTAAGGCTGCTCAAATGAATTTCCAGATCAACATTACATACAAGAGAAGGCGAAAGGAAATTGGCTAGGAACATCATAAAGGACTTCCATAAAGATGACAGACTGCTCCTAGTACCACATCTGCTTGGTACTACCTGAAAACACATAGAGGTCTGCCTTTTCAAGCAGCATTTTGTTCAAAACAACCTTCAAACATTTATCCCCTTATGCATGCAGAAACACCGACGACTACATTTTACCACTCTTACCAGATTTCAGACCAGAAATTTTGAAGATGGCACTTGGCTTCTCATTAGTGACAAACCCCAGCAGCTGCCACACTGCCATCCCACTCTGGTCCGGATAACAAAAATAGACAGATCCTCCCATTCCTTCTGGAAATGGTATTGTTCCCAGCATGAAGACCACTACATGGTTGATGTTTTCATAGTCCGGTAAATCAAACACAAATTTGTCTTCAGCCACTTGTTGGGGAGCTGCTTGTACCTAAAGAGAACAAAACCTTTATTAGCATTACTATGTTTTTCCATCTTTGACTGTAACCATGAATTTCCTCTTACAGAAATACACCTAAAGTGGAACATAACAAAAAGCGAGGAACATACTAGCCTAAATAGCCAGATAAAAATCAAACACAGCAGAAGAACAACTGCGGAAAACATCGCTAAATAGACACAAGTCTTGTTCTACCTGCTCTGAACGTATGTCCCACCCGGGACTACAGGATCAGAATACCTTCGCTCCCCATGCGCGTAGGAAGAAAATAGGGCGCAGAAGAGGTTGCCAAGTCTATAAGCAGTGGCTGCTGACCACTTGGCTGGCACAACCCCAGGATGACGGAAACCTGTTCACATAGGAAATACAACAGACCTTGAGACAGGCAGCTGCAGGATGGCTAAACGCCAGAGCAAAAGGCACCCTCCTCTTTACCCGAGATGCCACATCCTTGCAGCCAACGCACAATCTAGCCTTAAAAAGCTTCTTTTAAGCTCCCAGCTTGCCTCGCAGGCGCCCCAGCCTCTCCACTGAGGAGATGGTGACCGCCTCCGGCAACGAAGCTCGGCAACGCAGCTGCCTCTGGGGACGAGGGGCGGGAGCCCGCCGAGGTGTCGGGCGGGCGTGAAGGGGACGGCGAGGTCCCCCCTGCCGGAGCCCCGCCGAGCAGGCAGGCGAGCCCCGCGGGGCGGCCCTGCGGCAGCTCCACCCCGGCCCCGAGCGGCTTCAGGGCCCCGCCCGCCGCCCGGGCAGCGCTCACCAGCCTGCCCGCCACCAGGCAACCGAACATGGCGGCGGCCGCCGAACCCCCTCAGGCGCTTCGCTGCTGCCGAGCCTCCATGAACGCCGCCTCCCGGAAATCAACACGCCCCCATTCACCCCGGGGCTGCAGAGTCACTTCCGGAGCGCGGGCACCGGGCGCTGAGAGGCGGGAGAGGACTACAACTCCCGTGGTGCAACGCGCCACCGCCCCGGCGGCAAACAGTGCGGGGCGCGCGCGGGGCCTATCGGGAGCTGTAGTTCATGTCACTGCACCCCATGAGCGCCGTGGGTGGGAGAGGGAGCCCTCTCCTCACGGAGCCCCGGCTGTCACCGGCGCTGCCGTCCCGTGCTCAGTTTTCTGGATTAAAACCTGACTGATTTGCTCTGAGTACTGGAGAGCGGAGGAAATTTTCTATGTCCTGTACCTAGAAATTAAAGCCAATCTTGCGATGGAAATAAAAGGCTGGGCCCAAAGTGTTTAAATCCAGACAAAACTGGCCGAAGCAATCGGGACCAAATAAAATCTGCGTTCGGAAATAAAAGAGGGGAAAAAAAATGGAGAAGTTAATCAGAAAAACTACCAGATTAGACACACCGACATCAGCAAGCATGCTGAGAGACAACGGCTGTACAGTGAGTGTACGATGCTGTTAGCGAAAACCGGTCAGAAAACTTTCTAACCCCAATGTGGCATTTAGAAAGCAGGCATTCTTTATTGCAGCACTGGATGCACGGGGGATATCTCCACCTAGCACGCATGCCACAGGCTACGTCAGTGAGGTATTTATCAAACTTAAACATACATATTCATTAGTTTTTCAAGAAAAGTCATCAATATTACAGGTATTTCCCCAAATCATTAGCGTGTTTCCCCTCCCCCTGGAGCATGCGCTGTTTAGTTCTGGGGACCATCTCGGTGGTCCTTGGTGGTTGTTATCCTCAAATTTGAGCTGTCTGCTTGTTGACCTCGTTGTTTTTTTCCACCTAATTAGTGCTGGTTTGGCTGTTNAGGCATTCTTTATTGCAGCACTGGATGCACGGGGGATATCTCCACCTAGCACGCATGCCACAGGCTACGTCAGTGAGGTATTTATCAAACTTAAACATACATATTCATTAGTTTTTCAAGAAAAGTCATCAATATTACAGGTATTTCCCCAAATCATTAGCATGTTTCCCCTCCCCCTGGAGCATGCGCTGTTTAGTTCTGGGGACCTTCTCGGTGGTCCTTGGTGGTTGTTATCCTCAAATTTGAGCTGTCTGCTTGTTGACCTCGTTGTTTTTTTCCACCTAATTAGTGCTGGTTTGGCTGTTTCTTTGTTGAGAACCCAGCTGTCGATCTTCAGTGTGCAAGGATGCTCCTAATTATGCTCAGATTCCCCCTTATCTCTGTTCAGAGCTTGTTGAAATCTGGTACTTCTCCTTATCTTAACAGGCCTTCATCCTTTCTTCAGTTGCTGATAGTTAACTTCTTCCTGGGTCTCATGTGTAACAACTATCGGTAGGAGATAATTAACTCATTCCCAAGTTTCACATGTAACAACGCCGCATTACCAAGAAACTCAATTTGCCCACAGAAGCACAGTTCAGGTTCTGGAAGTTTACACTGAAGAAGTGCACACACCGTGTATATTGACTGTGTAAACTGATCCCCTGTGCCATTTTGGAGTACCTACCGTTAGGCTGCACTTGGTGCAGCTCAGAGCACAACCCTCCTCGACTTCAGCGGTAGCTTCCACCAGTGAGATTTCCAAGCCTCCGTCAAACCTTACACAGATGCCTGCAAGATGGTCTGATGGCCTGGGTAACATTGCACAGGAATGCAGAGGCACAAACAGAAACAAGTCTAGTTTTCCAAGGGCAAACCCAGAGACGGTCTTTGCTATGCCATCAGCTCTTTCTTCCTGCTGATGCCTCTCAATGGCTTCCAACTTTTGCAAAAATAGGGAAAGGTCAAGACAGCAACAGGAGACTTTAAACTTCAATGCCACATGGCAGTGGAAGGGGAGCGGAAACTACGTGTGAGTTTCACATGCATTTGTGCAGCTAAGAAGTGGTAAGCGACAGAGCTTGTGCTGTGTGCCAGATTAAAAGGAAGAACCTTCTAGTGATTCTGTAAACATCTGCTCTTTCCCCTTAGGCTCAGTGTCCTCTTCTGTTTCTGCCCAGGATCCCTCTCCAGACCCACCTGCAGTCCTGAGAAGCCTTGGCCCGCTTTCAGTTTGTCCAGTCCTCCGCTATTTTCCTAAGACTGTCACCCCGCAGTGTATTGTTACCCTCTGTCCACAACCATTTCCAGTTGCTTTGTCCATCCAGTCTGCTTCCAGGGCCCTTCCTGGGCTCCTCATCTTTCTCGGATATTCACAGCTACCCCTTTCTGTATCTCTGTCTTTCTGCCACTCCTTTCATTCTCCATCCAGGGAATATAATTTTTTCCACTAACCACCTGCTACCTGTATCTTTTCCTGGCAGCATTTCTCACAGAATTCCCTAAGTCCCAAGTTCCAATCTTTCTTCCCCATTCCCACAATTTTAGGTATTTTTTTAAATCATGCCACAAACATCTACAGTACAACAGATTACCAGAATGCATCTTTTTCCTCCTAATGGCTAGAGTCTGGTTAAAGAAATAAGCGACTGAAACCAGGGGATTTCCACAGGGCAGTTTCAGCACACATTGCTGCTGATTCCACTTACCGCACAAATTTTAAAACTAGGCCTAACCAAATTTGATTTAACTGAATGAGGCTAAAGCAGCTTTAAGTGCTTTGAAGGTAATTTCCCGTCAACTTTCACATGAACTTCCATTTAAAAGGTAAAAGTATCCCACCTCTATCCCATCTTTTCCAGTTAGCTTTGAAAAATAAAGGCAAACCTTCATATAAACATTAGGTTCAGTTTGATTTTACACTTAAGAATATGCAGTGTTATGACAGCTAATGAGGAAATCCCGGAAACAGTAAATGCATCTCCCTTTGATCAGAAAATATTGTGAACATGTTCTACGTGGCAGAACACTAGT
Source organism: Steatornis caripensis (assembly GCA_013398225.1). Taxonomy (NCBI): domain Eukaryota; kingdom Metazoa; phylum Chordata; class Aves; order Caprimulgiformes; family Steatornithidae; genus Steatornis; species Steatornis caripensis. The sequence continues at coordinate 108,759 of VZSC01000261.1, read as the reverse complement.
TGAAATTTCTTCAGCATCGAGTAGTCATTCATTACCATTACCGTCAGAAAATCCAGACAGCAATATAAGACATCCTGGGTGCATCTTCCAAATAATATTTATTAATGCATTGTTGAGTACTGAAAGCTAGGCAGCATATCGTTAAACTGAAGTAGGGAATCAATTGCAATTGGTGAAACCCGTGGTTGCTATATCTAAATAATGTCTCCTGACCTCGTTTTGACACCAGTGGGTAAGTCACCATGAAAACAGAAGTTGAAATATTAGCTCCTCCTGGATGAAGGATACGAGATAGGTTCATCTACTCCAGAAGGAGCCTAGCAGAAGAATGCTAATGCATAAACAGAAGGGGAAGACATCAGGTATCCACAGCCGTAAGCTGATCTCCAAGCTCCTTAGGCTACGCAGAGAGGTAACTGACTCTGCTGGCATTCCTACATCTCTTTAATGATTGCACAAGGTCAACATTTCCATGAAGGTTTGATGCTCTGCCTTGAGCCCGTGAATGGGAAACCCTATGTGCAAGGATGAGTCTGGATGAACTTACATAGCAGTAATTCCTTTATCTGTCTGGGATTCGACACGCTGAGGGCACTTCATACTGTTGAGGGGTGGTGTGACTGATCAAGGAGGGGAAGGACGGAAGGCAAGACAGACAGTCCAGCAGCCTGCAGGGTAGCACACCTGTTCAGAAATTGGAGATACAGTTTCTAGGCTCTCCTTGGTTTCAGGTGGTTTGAACCCAAGACAGCACCCTACCACAAAGCAATTATGTATGATTTTTGACATCCTCCTGAGGTAGCTGGGTCACAACGTACAACAGAGAAAAAGATTAATGAACCAGGAGACGGTTAACATGGAGGCATTGATGAGGACTTCCTCCAAGGGAAAATACAGTCTGTAGTTCAGGTTTATGCAGTGTCTTTTCACAACAGGATTCATTAAGCAGATACAAGAGCCCAGATCTCCCACACAAATATGGTCAGCAATGACCCAGTCGCTCAGGAAGATCACAAAAGAAATAAAATGGAAAGTAACGATCCATTTATACAGTGTAATTCTTTAAAACTTTGTCCACTAATCAACCAGTTAATCAAACATGCACAGACTACCTTAAAGGCACTGTTCACAGATACTAATCTCCATAAAAAGGAGGCGCCATACTGCCTTCTCTTTCATTTAAGAAAACTGATGCTTTCAAGTTTAAAAGCCCAAATGAGTAGCATTATTGCAGATATTAAGTTAATCACAAGCTTTTCAAAAGAATGCTACTGCTCTAATGCATTTTTTTCCATGTGTAAAAGATGCCCATTGCTTATTTCCTAGGTGTATATGCTTTGTACTTTTAAGTCTTGTTAGTGCTGAAGTGGCCCATTAGCTATTTAAGCTTTGAAGAATATGCAATGCTTGTAGCAGAAGCTGGAAACCTACACTTGCCATCACCTAAACAAAGCAAAAAGGAGATCACCTAGGTGTTTCACACGAAGTGTGGAGGTGGAAAGCCCGCCGCTTCAGCAAGGCTGCTGGCTCAGAGCTCGCCCCTTTGGGAGGCGAGAGCAGGTTTCTGATCCCTGCTCCAAACCTGGGAGAATAAAGAGATTTTCATCAGGGTCCGACAGATGATTGCTGTCTTCACTGGATGCCCTGGGAAAAGAGCACTCACGAGCACCACCACCACTACTAACTACAACTACCAGGGGACATTTTGCTCACAAAAGATTAAGGTTGTTTTAATTGGCCACCTCCAGGCTGGCAGCCGAGGCTCAGGCAGAGAGGCACCGCTCAGGGTCTGGGGCTCTTTTAGTATCTCTTCTAATTCAGTGCTAAGCAGGGTTTACGGACCACTCGATTACGGACCACACTGAGATCCTTCTCCTGCCTGTTTATCACTGCTGTCATAGCCATGGAGCAGCTCGGTTGCCGCATTCAAGTTAAAATCTAACATGCTAATAACACTACAGGCTTTGGGAACGAGGGGAAACGGCCAGACTTTGCCTGACTATTCCCTCTAAGGAACCTCCTGCTCTCAAGGAAGGCAGGCAACTTCTTGTTTTAAATCCACAAGACCTGCCCTGGACGAAGGGACGACCGACTGAGGCGAGGTGCCCGAACTACCTGTGGAAATTCGGTGCCCGAAATAAATATGGCTTTTCAGTCACAAAGATGCTCTTGTGTCTGATCGGCATAAGCTAAACTACCCCTCTCAGGCAGCAACAAGCTTTGTTTCTGTAAAACTGAAAAGAACAGCCATGCCACAAGTGCTTCCTGTAGTTACAGCCTCCTGTTCTTCCTCAGGATTGTGGAACCTCAGGATTTTCCTCAGGACTAGCACACACACGTGCTGTAAAAATAATCCTAATATTAGAAAAGCGGCACACTCCCTGCGAGGGCAGAGTGAGGACAAAGCGTTTCGGCGCGAGGAGAGCAACGGTGGCTGTGGACAGCCCTGCGCCTTCCGCGCCCGGCGTTGGCAAACCCGGGCTCCGCGCAGCCAAGGGCGGGCGGGGCGGCGAACTACATCTCCCGTCAGCCCCCTCTGCGCAAGGCCTGCCGCGCGGCAGTTCCCTCCTCGGAGCTGCCACCGCCCCTCCACGGGCGCGGTGCACTCTGGGAGTTGTAGTTCGCTCGCAGCGATGCCGGACGACGTTTCTGAGGGGGCTGCCGCCATGTCCGCATGTAGCGGCATCGCCTTTCCGTCTGAGGAAGGGGATGCCGGGGCACAGTGGTTACAGGCAGCAGAGTGCTGGGTGATGCCGAGGGGAAGTTTAGTTAGAATCGTGCTTTAAGCTAGACGGACAGAAGTGGGTGACACCAGAGCCTCTTGGCAAGGTTGTAACCAGCATNTGTAGCGGCATCGCCTTTCCGTCTGAGGAAGGGGATGCCGGGGCACAGTGGTTCCAGGCAGCAGAGTGCTGGGTGATGCCGAGGGGAAGTTTAGTTAGAATCGTGCTTTAAGCTAGACGGACAGAAGTGGGTGACACCAGAGCCTCTTGGCAAGGTTGTAACCAGCATGAAGCCGTGTGGTTTCAGTATGGGCTAAGGTGAGGCCTAGGATGGTCCCAGAGGCTGAGAGTGACTCCTTACAGCTGTTTGAGGAGGAAATGGCGGATAATAAACCAGCAGAAGAAAAAATAAGGCAGCCCTTCCATAGCCTGAAGGATTCAGTGGATAAAAATATGCGGAATGTTGTCTTCTATCATGTAGTAAAGGAGAAACAGGCAGGCATGTTGCAATAGTCTTAAAACCAAGGTTGCCAGCTCCTCGAAAAGCCTGGAAAAGGACAGCAGCATTAATCCACCAAAGGTGCCAAGAGCATAAATCACTGAGGCCTGACGCTGCTTCTTCCACATTTAACACACGAGAGTAACTTGAATGAGACCCTAACTCTTAAGTACATTTGTGAAAACAATGATTGTATCTGAAACTCATCGTAAGCTTAAAGTTGTGGGTACACATTGCTCTGTTCAGATCATGGGAGTACAAACGTCAGTACCCTCCGGTACCTCATGATGACTGAGTCACAGTTTAATTTCTGCCTAGAAAAAGGTGACGTGAGGTAGAGACTTAAGAAAGAGATTATTCCCCTGCTGCCAGCAGTTCTGCCTTTCATAAGTCACAGGGCTTGCAGTGCCAAGCAAACGAAAATGAAGTTGAGCCTGGCAGGCTTCTGTCTTCTTTCTTGGGCAAGTGTTTTGTAAATGTATTTTTGTTTTTTTTTATTTCCGCATACCATCATTGTCTTAAGGATCACAGATGGCGCACCCTTTCTTAAGCTGAGCATCCTGGGAGGACTATTGAAAGGAAGATAGTGCAGCTGGATGTCTGAAGTAAGAGTACCACCCCCTGTACTCTGTTTTCCTCTGTAATTTTTGAGCTAGTAGCACAGGAAGGAAGCAGTGAGAGAGAAAGCAGGAGGAGAGCTAATTTCTTACTTATTGCACCTAGACCCTCCTTTGCAGATGTGTGTATGTGGTGAAACGGACCATGTGTTCTGCTGTACCATTTCATACACAGGTGGGTGACCTGTGCTTTTGAAACGCTCAGGCATGGTTGATAGCCATGGGAGAGACAGAACTTGGCAGAACAGATTTTGTGTGCATGCCCTTTGTGTGCACTGTCTGGATCCCCACTGATTTCTCTTGGAAGATCAAGATGAAAGGAGCCCTAGTAGGGCTGGCACCCGTCAGGATTCATGCAACAGACGCTGCTCGGCGGGGGACTTGTGCAGTGCCCTGCCACAAGACTCTCAGCACAATGCCACTTTCACAAAAAAATGACTTGCAATAAAACTCATTGTTCAGGCTTGAATAATAATGTTAACCTTTTCCTGTGCTTTGTTCTGTTTCATTATATGAGATTTTGGTCACATACTTAAAAAATAAACACTCCCTTCACCAAACACAGCATTCACTCCGTTGTTCTCTAAGGCAGGAGGTGTAGAAGGTGGCTTCCCTGCCACATTTTAATGTTTTCATCCACTTTGGCCTCATTTGGTGATGTTAATGATGGGTTTGCCTTAAGTTCTTTGAAAATGACTGTGGTGAAAGGAAGTCTTTTGGGGTGAGAGGAGTCCTCTGCTCAAGGGGCAGTCTTAGGGGCCAGCAGTGCACAGTGCATGAGCTGAGCCCCAGGCCAGGGACCGCAGGTTTTGGTTCTCCTTGGCACATCACCCTCCTTGGGGCTGTCCAAACCAGCCAGTTCAAGGAAAAGCCTGATCTGGTCTCCTGACCAGGGACAGAGTGCTGTCCATAGAAGGCTGCAGCCCCTCTTCTGCCACATGGGTGCGGGTGACAGTGGAGTTATCTGTGACCCAGCAGCACCTTGTGCTGCCCAGCCCTGTTCACCTCACCTGCCTGCCGGTCACTGTGAGGTCCCAGGAGCTGTCTGCTGCTCTCGCAGCTGCTTGTCTCTCGAGCTGCTTCACAATATGCAAGAAGCAGCAAAGGGAGACAGTGTTTGACAGTGATTCTGGCAGCTGTAAGCTGGGAGGCATGAGCACTGATATGAGGAGGCTCATGTTTCCAGTGCTCAAGAAGCTCAGCCCTGGTGTTAAGGCCTTCAAGATGCTCTTTTATCAGAGAGATAACGTCCTGGAGAATGTTACGTATAGGAATTGCTGTTGTGATCTTGGGGCCTGGGGCTGGTGAGTCGATGTGCAGGGCTGGTGCCTACAATGAAAGATCAGACTGATTTCCCTCGTTGGTGCGTTACTCTGCATAGGAGAGTCATAATGGAGTCATAATGACTGAAACAAAGTGTTGGACAAGTTCCAGTATAAAAAGGGCCTAAGAATAGGACAGATGGGGAATTAATGTTCTTAGTTGGTTTTATGACATGACTGAACGTGTCTGCATGTCGTTCTCATGTGAATCCTCACCAAAATGCTGTTTTAAGAGAGGTGTTGCTTAATTTTCACAAGGTTTATTCCAGCTCTTGCAGTAGATTTGAAGGAAGGACCAAGGGAGAAAATCAAGAGAAGAGAGTCCTCAGTCAGGTGAGCCTCCTGAGGAAACACTGAAGTGTAACACTGTGCCTTTGTACTTGTGTGAGTGAGATGTTTCCTTGGACAGGCAGGCATCCTTTGGCAGAAAGCTTCAGGTGGGCTGTCCAGAAAATGGATATACTCTACTTAAATACCTTTGAGGCAGTTCAGTGGTATTTCCTGTTTTAACACTTCCGCCAAAAATGCGTTATTATTTTTTTCTTCACAAAATAGATGGAAATGGTGGCAGAAAAGAGAAAAAGAAGAGAGCATGGTTGTATGGTGAGATGCTTAACTAGCTGAAGAGAAAGAACAGTATGTATTGAACTGAGATCCTTTGGCAAGAACTGTTTTTGAAAATTAAAATTTTTGTGCCAAGTTCTTTGTCATAGCTCTAGAGTTATTTCTCAGAATCAACAAGCAAAGAAACCTTGGAAAATGGATCTTCTGCTCAAGTAAGGCATATTTGTGCACAGGACAAATTTCTAGGCTGTTTCTGGAGAAGGAACAACTGACCAGCTAGCAGTGAGACCAAGATAAAGTCTACGGCCAGAAAGAGTTGCTGGGTTCATTTTATGTGACCTGCCAAAATCCGGGTCAAAAATTTTCTAATTTTTGCTATGCAAATGGCAATTGCCTCATGTAGTTTATCGTGTCCTGAGCAATATCAGAAGGATACAGGTGTGGCCAAGCGGAAACTGGAGTGAAAATGTATTCAGTGGCATTGCTGGGAAGACTGCATATGGAGCTGATTAGGGTTATCCCACAGTTCTGGGTATCCATGCCTGGCTGAATAATTAGTTTGGGCTTCATGAAGCCAAACTAGACCATGTGGGCTGGCTGGCTGGCTAGTGCTTTTCATCACTAGCTTCTTGACTGCTGTGTTTTCAAAGTGTTTGAGAGAGGTTAGAGCCAGGGTAGTATCTTCACCTCATTCCTCTGCAGAGTGAAACTGCTGTACAGAAAATTGCAAGTTATTAAGCTGAGTCAGCATTCCTATTTCACAAGTATGTGATTCAGAAGAAGTCATCAGTGAAATGTCTGGGAAAGCGAGAAGTGCCATAAAACAGAGAGAATAAAAAGCGTACTTTGTGTTCTGCCATAGGAGCAAATGAGAAAGAGACAAGATTGGTGGACAGGATACTGGGTGAGTAAGCGTGCATGTACTAGGCCCACTTGGCACTGGAAAATTAGGGTGGCAGAAACCCATCAGAAGTGCTAGGAGTGCTGAACTTTGGAGAATGATACAGCTTCCTCTGGTTGCTTGAGACACAGGAATCGCCTGAATTAGACTCTGACTCTAGGGACCTCTGTGCCCAACTGCATGCCACAGAACCTCATCCTGAGCTTATGATTGTGGGTGCAAATTAGAAGGTGTATGTGTTCCCCCAGGGGCTGTGGGCAGGCAGAAGCAGGAATGTTCTCAGTCAAGATATGACTGTTTTAGATAAGCTTTGTTATNTCGCCTGAATTAGACTCTGACTCTAGGGACCTCTGTGCCCAACTGCATGCCACAGAACCTCATCCTGAGCTTATGATTGTGGGTGCAAATTAGAAGGTGTATGTGTTCCCCCAGGGGCTGTGGGCAGGCAGAAGCAGGAATGTTCTCAGTCAAGATATGACTGTTTTAGATAGGCTTTGTTATGATAGATCCATGTTAATGCAGGCTAGATGTGCAATGAAATCAAGCAGACAACAGAGGAAGAAAAAGAACAGGGAGATTAATAGAAGCTGTTCATCTGGTAAATCTCCATAAATTATGATAAAGATTCCCCGAATCCTCCAAAACCCTTCCTTCCAAGCAGCTCCATGGTAAAAGAACCTTGTGGCCTTGAATCAGACATCCTTCTTGTTCCTGTGCTCCCTGGCACTGAAAAATACAGGACAAAACAGTTACAGGCAGCTGATGGCTACAAGCTTTGCTGTCAGCATCAGGTGTTGCATTCTGCCTTTTCAAGTTGGATAGGTTGTCCTTTCTTTCTCAGAGCATGGGAAGCAGGTTTGATACAGGCTTAGGCAAAAATCTCAGCTCCTGTCTTGTTTTAGCTCCGAGATGATTTAATGGCAAATATTACCTTACTGTTGGCTTGGACACAAGGGGCCTGTAACATGTTACAGGGACCACTGAAACTTCACTGAAAGCTGAACTGAGAATATATGGGTTGAAATCAGCATATGGTATTTCTCTGCCTTTCTCCTAAAACTTAAAACTTAACATCCTTCTTTTAAATTCCTTGCTGCTCCGGGGAAGATCCACCTACAGCACAAGTTGAAAAAGGTATGGAAATTGCAGGTTATGTAAATGAGATATGAACAAGACTGAAATGAAGAATATCGTATGAGGTACTAGATACAACCCTAGGTCCTGCACATCACCTCTTATATTTTTCCTTCAAAGGAATAAATAATTCCTTTGAATTCTTTGAATCCGTAATGCTGTAATAATAAGATCGATAATATGCCTTATTGCTGTTTATCACTGGTGATTGACAATGACATTTTTGTATAGGCATATATTCTGTAGGATTTCCATTATAATTATGTTTAAATAAAACAAATTTCAATTTTTAGATTTATGCCCACTTTGTCTTGACAGGAAATGAAATACTGAGTGAGCAGAGTGTAAGATTTGGAGGGGTGAGAAAGGATGCTTAGGGCACAGGGATTGAGTTTCAATCTCTGTTTAAAGGGCACTTCTCTCCCAGGTTAGTGCAGCAATTGTTAAACTGCAACCATGTTCTTTTGGTCCAGGGAAGCTTCTGTGCTTCACTGCTCATCCTCTCCTGGGTATCAGAGCACAGGCTGTCTGGGCTAGATGGAAACAAGTCATTCCTCAGTTTGACTGGGAACAGTGTTCTGCACTTTCTATAGAAGCCATTCTTTTAAATCTTGTTCTGCTGTTTTTTCTGTTGTTTACACTGGTGTTTTCATCCATGCTTCAATCTTAGTCATACCTGGTTTAGTATTTCTGTTGCAAATCTCTATAAAACTTTCCCCTTTTTACCATGCCAGTGTGCTGCTCTGGGCTCTGAAATCTGTGATTAGACTCAACCCTGTCGGAAATGTTGGGGTCTTTCCTGCATCCAGGCTCAGCTCTGGCGGACAGCTTCCGCTGTTGGGCAGGGTCCTCAGCCATCTCACTGCAGCCTTGCCAGGCCCAGGACACTGCACCTGTGGCTCGTGGTGGAGCCTCGTCATGGGGGAAGCTCCCAGGCCTGCTCTTGTTACCCACTTTGCGGTACTAGAGTTGTTAGCAAAGGGTGACACTGCCTTTCCAAATGCTGAAAACGTAAAAAATACAAGATAAAGACACTGATGCCTGCTACCGGATGGAGTAACCAACCTGTGCCTTGCAATGTGGTTTTGTGTGGGAATTACGAGAGCAAGATCTTTCAAAAATCCCAGTGCTAGCCCACTGTTATTTGTATGGGCATAACGGAATAAGCGTCTCTGATTCACCTCTTGGATTTAGCAAGAGGCCCAGGTGTGAGAAGTGTTGAGGCAATAGTGCAGAACTGCCCAAGTCCCAGTCCTCATTTTGGATGTGAACCTTTGCAACTGAGTTCTCCACTTGGCAGATGCTTTTCCAGCTGGCCCTGATGAACTGGAATGAAAGTAAGTGTTTTAAAGCTTGAGAGGTTGCAAATTAGTGGAGGGTGGCCAAGCTCTGCAGTGCAGTCACTGAGGCACAACGAGAAATCTGCTAATTAGGCAAGAGCTCATCTCACATTGCCAATTTGCTACAGACCTCTGAGATTACACCATGTCTAAAAGGTGCAGGGCAAACCCATCCTGCAGGCCTGAGCTCAACAGGGCTCTTGAGCACTCCTTCTGAGACATGAGGTGGTTTTTTTTATAAATTTAATCTTAATTCTTTAGTATTTGCGTAAAACTTGTTGAGATTTCCATGCAAGGACAGCAGCAGAGCTATTCCTGCTCCCCCTGCCAAAGGCTAATCTCAACCTGGCTATGATGTTGCTCTAGAATGTACTTGTGACACTTTGATCTCCTCTTGAACCTCTACTAAGATCTGTGGCTTAGTGCCGTTTAGGTGAAAGAAGGTCATACTGAGCAGGTGTGTTCCATGTGTGTAATAAGCGAAAGTATTTCACGTTCAGTTTTAACAGGTAACGGCACAACACAGGAAAAGGTTATGTGTTTCAGAGAACCTCTGAAAAGAAGGTAACTGTTCCTGGGTGAGGCAAAGACATGAATAAGAGGAAGAAGCCCCAGGCAAGTTGAGTCCAGACTGATACAAAATTTCACACATACAATGGTGGGTGGTGTGCCAGAATACGTACTGGGATCCTGCCTGAACCCACAGACCAGCAGCATGTGCAGGTATTTGAACGTGGGTGCAGTGAGATGCAAATGCTGGATGAGCAAGGGCTGTGAAAAGTAACCTTTCTCCTGGATAAAGAGTAATTTTCTTGTAATTTGAGGTTGGTCTTCTCAAATCAGTCACAGTTGCAGAAGCAACAATAGCCGGTAAAAGACTGGTGTGGTAGGGTTTTTCGTAGTTCTCCTTTCCTCCTTCCCTAAATACCTTTTTCTCTTGGTTGGCTGCTGTGGTGTTCTGCCATCTGTCTAGTCTCCAAGCCCTTAATAAGCTCATGAGCCTATATCACATCCCTTTTCACTCGCATGTTTTCCATCATGAGGAGTCCTAGCCTATGTAGTCATTTATTGTGCAGAAGTTGTTCCATATTTTTGATCATTCTTGTCATTTCTCGATCACAAGGAAATTGGGACTTTGCATCTGCTTTTCCAGGGACAGATTTTTTTTCCCCTCTTCTGCTCTACAAGTAGGAAAGGAACTGGAGATAATTTCTTCTTAATGTTCACAGTGTTTCAGGCAGCTGCAGATGCCTTACTATATATATCTACCAGATCTAGGCTGAGCAAGCTGCCTGTGGTCCATTTCCCCCGGATTCACTGCTGGGGAGCAGTCAGCCCCGTAGCCATTTCTAGCTGTCAGCAGTCAGATGGGCAGTAGCCAGATCTGCCCACAGGTGGGTGCCTCTCCCATTTCGGGAAGGTGGTAAAGCTCTCTGTTGGCTGTGAGAGATCAGATGATGTTGAAGAATGGACTTGTGACTTGTTCACCTGACCTGGACAGGCTGGAG
>VZSC01000261.1:86332-97931 GCA_013398225.1 Steatornis caripensis | reverse complement strand
GTTGGACTGGGTGATCTCCTGAGGGCCCTTCCAACCCCTGCCATTCTGTGATTCTGTGATTTCAAGAACTAATTCCTCTGCACAGCTGAGGTATCTCAGAGCTCTGCTTCTTGAGAGCTTGGATGAGGCTGTGTAGAAACACTCAGGTGCCAGAAGGTAATAGGGCATTTTGGGTAATGAAAATGTGTGGTAGGAAGGACACGGTTATGTAACGGTGAAGAAGGAGCTGCCTTATGGGACAGAGGAGGAACAAGGCTAAATGGAGCATGCAGGAATGTGATGTTGAGTGATTCAGGGTCAGTGGCTTCAAGGTCATTTCAGAAAGAGATTTTAATCATCTTTCTGCTGGGCAGTGGCCTGTATTTGTTGTGTTGCTGCTTTCTTCAGTGCTATTGACCAAATGATATTAATCTTCACCCTTTAGGAGCCAGTGACTGTTTTGTTTACAGAAATAGTGATCAGGAAAAATTGTCAGATAAATCTGCAGAGGCTGAATATTTACTTGGAGACTGGAAAAAAGAGCCGAAGTGCCCAACTTAGCAGCATACTAGCTATGCTCTTTTGAGTCTGTTCAGATAGCTCTGTAAAGCAATCAAAATCCAGAGATGGTGAACACAGGTGCAATTGGTGGCACTGTTTTATATTTAAAAAATTTAATTTGCATGATAATTTGCCATTATCATAACCTTTCCTTGTCTGCTTCTCAACTTTTCCAAACTTTATCTGTTAGGACTAAAGTTCTTTTCACTAAGTGCCTGCCTTACACAATTTTTTTAATATGTGAAAATTTCAGCCAGAATATTTCAGTTGTTTCCAAGACACGGGTGAAAAAGCACATTGTTTTGCTCAAGATTAAAAAAAAAAAAAAAAATTGGATGACCGGTTATTTCAGAAGCCCTAATTCCCTCATGTTGTAAAGGGGGGACTTGCAGTTTGGTGGCAGGTAGCCTCGAGTCAGAAATGATGCCATGAAGGTAAGCTCACCTGTATCTATGTATGACATATTCGAAGAATCTCAGTTTGTATGTGCTCAGGAGAAATTTAGATAGCACCTCAGACTCCATCCAAGCTGAACACATCTCACCGGGGGCTGCAGAAGTTCCTCTGTAGCTCTGTCTAGGTTGACAACCAAGCTGAGAAGGGAGTACCGAGTCTGCCTCACCTAACTTAACAACCCGAAGGAAGTACCTAAGAAAAAAATATGGTTTCCTTCTGTTCTTTCTAGGTGGTGGCTCCTCTAAGACAGAAATTATCCTCTGGAAGAGCATCTTTGTTGCCAGTAACTACAGAAGACATCTTGGAGGTACAGCCTTCCAACTGAGGAGCCCCAGTTGCATTGGAATTTGAGTGGGATGAATCCAATCACTTCTGCAAGTCTCAGTGCTGGTGTTTAGGTGTGATAGGAGGTACAGGAGAGCAAACAAGGAATAGTGAAGCTGTGGGAATCTGTAAGGGCATTAGGTTGCAGCAAGGGGCAGGCTGGAGGGAGAATATAGTTTACTTTTTAGTAGTGCTGCTTTTTTGAGACTTGAGGAACAGTTTTAAGACCCTCTGGGTGACTGAAAGAGATGATCACTGATCTTACAGTGGTAAAAAAATCCCTGGTTTACTGCCCTTGTGTGATCTTCTATTTTCCAGTGACAGAGGAAATTGGTGTCTACGCTGCGAATTTTGTTTCACTTACCAACATCCTTGAAGCCTTTGTCTGACAGCACCTGACTATGGTTCAGTGAAAGGTTTAGCAGTGACAGAACAGATTAGTTGTAGGAGAATACAGGAGATCATATAATTTCTGTCTGTTCCTCAGATGACTTCTGGGGACTCGAGTTCCATGGAGGTCTCACATGTCCTTGCTGCCTTTAAGATCTTTGAATCTTTATGGAGAAGTATGGATTGTTTTGTCCACGAAGTCAAAAGATTTAGGGCTGAGGCTGAATTTACATTTTTAAGCGAATGACACTTGGTCTCCAGCAGATGGTGATAAAATACCAGGGTTTGGCCTGTTAAAAATGAGCTGTTCCTGCCAGAAGTTGAGACTGGCTCTGATTATGTCTCAGGGGAAAAACTGCTCAATTCTGTTTAAAACATAATCCGGATGAAAGAGTTTATAAATTTATTAATGACATGTAATTAACTGGCAACCAGCGAACTATACATTCAGGATCAAAACTGATGATACAACTGATAAAGCATCATGCTACAACTTTTACAGAATGTTATTAAAGCTCCAGACACCTTTCTGCAACTTATCCCAAGAAGTTTGACCCCCCTCTTGCCACGCACACACAGATACATGTACCCCCCACACCCCAAGGTCTGGGTTACAAGCAAATCAGCCTTTTCTGGGTGTGCTATCCCAGTGCTTAACTTCCCACCTGCATTTGGAATTGAAAATCAACTTCACAGCAAAATTACTTTTTGTAGGTCACTGTGTAAGGATTTTTTTTTAAAGACATCTCTATTTGATTATGTAAAATCCTCTAAGTTACACAACCCCATTTGAGACCTACACTGTCTGTCTCTCCAAGCATGGCTTTTCTTAAACACTTAAAACGGCCAAGTCTGGCTTCCCCAAAGTTATTAACGTCAGTTTAATTCTATTTCATCTAAAATTGCTCTGTCTCCTTCCTGTATACATGAGCAAAAAGTAGCACAGCACTGCTTAAAAGTTTGGATTAATTTACAGTGTAAGCGAGACACTAATTCTCTGGACTTTTTTGGTGGGTGATATAACCAAAGGTATTCCAAACATACTTTTCTAGGTCCAGCTGTGTTGGCTCCACAGGATGTTCATCACTCCTCTTGCTAAAGCTTTTTCATACAATCACAGAATTTTTTAGGTTTCAAAAGACCTTTAAGATCATCGAGTCCAACTGTTAACCTAGCACTGCCGAGTCCACCAAGTCCCTGAGCACCACATCTACGCGTCTTTTAAAAAGCTCCAGGGATGGTGACTCCACCACTTCCCTGTGCAGCCTGTTCCAGTGATCAACAACCCTTTTGGAGAAGAAGTTTTTTCTAATATCCAATCTAGACCTCCCCTGGCGCAACTTGAGGCCATTTCATCTTGTTGTATCACTTGTTACTTGGGAGAAGGGACCGACCCCCACCTCTCTACAACCTCCTTTCAGGAAGTTATAGGAGCTAGAGGGTCTCCCCTCAGCCTCCTTCTCTTTAGGCTAAACAGCCCTCAGCTGCTCCTCAGAGGACTTGTGCTCCAGACCCTTCACCAGCTTTGTTGCCCTTCTTTGGAGAGGCTCCAGCAACTCGATATCTTTCTTGTAGCGAGGGGCCCAAAACTGAACACAGTATTTGACGTGTGGCCTCACCAGTGCTGAATACAGGGGGATGATCACTACGTTTTTTTCCTCTTCTGCCGAGGGCTTGAGACCTTAATCCTTTTTGCAGCTTTTCAGTCTCTCGCACAACCTTGTAGCCCTTCCTTGTGTAAGCAGTCTAGTGAAGTTCCATCAGGGTTACGGGATTTGCATGTTTAAAGTCTTGATCCAGAATAACCAGTCTCTGCCTATCTGCTGACTAAAATTGTGCATTAAGAATAAGTCTGGAAAATCAGTGAGGAAAAACCCCCTATCTTTCCTTTGGGAAATCTTAGCTGCATTCCAGTCAGGCCGAGCTGTAAGTGGCCACTGGCAAACGCCATCATCTTACCAGGTGAATGGTGTATTAGCAACTTGGATGGACTAATGCCTCCTACCCTAATGCTGGAGAAAGGGCATACAGCTGAAGAATGGGTAGGAAGTATGACATATCTCTAGATGTTGACTTTAGTGAAATGTGGCAGTTTCCATCCGGGGAGGTTATTGTCCATGTTTTCTCAAGCTTCGTCTGGAAAAGCAGTGCTTGTGCTTCGGCGGGGCTTTGTAATTAACAGTCCACAGTACCACAGTGCTCATAAAACAATTATGGTTGGTATTTGTGTACTGGACACAGAAAGAAGCAGCCTGAGTTCAGCATTGCTTTCAGTTTTGCAGCCAGATTATGAATCTCTCCCATTAAGACACTTTCTAGTTCTTTTTTCTTGTACTCCAGCCAATCCTGCTGAGGAATCCCTCAGAGAGCTCGCTATGACTTAGCTCTGTTTTAAACTCCTTATAAACTGTGGGTCTGTATTTCAAAGACGATTAATATTATTTAAGCATTCGCATGCATCAGTCCACTGGAAGACATGGGCAGTCCCACCCAGACGGCATTTATAAACTCCCTTAGGAAGAAGTGATGCTTCTTCCCCCTCATCTGACAAGTCGCTGTCATGTCAAAGATGTTGTAATTGATCTTTGTCATTAAATTCAATAATGCCCAAATTTACAGATCTACCTTGTTTCAGGCTAATGTAGATAAATGAAGTTCATGGTAAAATATTGACTTTTACTTGGCACCTATGCACCTCAGCAATTTATGCGTTTGATTAACATACAAGCAAGGCTGTAAAATCAAATAAATGAATGCAAGGAGTAATGTTTTATTCTCCTTAAATGATATATGAGACTTAGCTATTTATAGCAAGTGATTGGGAGAGAAATGTAAAGCTAAGCCAATTCTAGGAATGCTGATGCAGGGGATTCCGTGAAAAATTGATATTTGTATGAGGAAACTTCTGTAGGGGAAGTCAGAACACCATGTAGTGCTGTAAAGCTCATTTGTTTGTGCCTTGATCATGGTCTCTACCTAACGCAGCCAAACATTGCATAAGAAGTATTTTTGAGAAATAAGGCACATGTTTTTAACGCTTAGTTACTGGAATACCTTGCTAGGGGCTGTGTTAGATCATTTATATGGAAGTCTTTAAAGCAGGATTTTATGCTTCGCTGCAGGCAGTGCTGCAGCTCAGCTGTGAATACCGGACTTACTGAAGAAACATCTCCAGCAGATGATCATTATGCAGGAGCCCAGACTGGGTGATCATGCTGATCCCTGCATGGATGTGGCACACTCGGATCACAGAAGGCTTATTATGCAAATGCTGTGATGTGGCTAAGCTATTAAGAATGGACAGAAATAATTTAAGGAAGGATCCCCTCAGAGAGAAGATTCCCCTGAAAGAGTGTTTATCCATTGCAAGAGGAACTGCTCAGATCTCACTGAGCCCATAGCCAGGGGAGTTTTCAAACTATATCTCACTTGAGCACAGGAAAAATACTGACTCATTTCAGACTTAATCTCTCACTATTCTGAACCATCCAAAATACAAATAGGCAGATTCTTAAGTAATGCAAATTGCTGAAGCTCCATTGGCATCAAGGGAAAATCACTAACAGATGAGAAGGATGCTGAATCTCTGAGAAAGCTGCCTATGAACCATTTTTCTGCACAAATAGTGAGGATGGATACATAAAATACGAAAAGTGTGACCAATGTAATCACAGACCGTTTATCTGTTTTCCTTACCAGCAGAATCACTGCGGAAAGAGCAAGATTCAGACAGCAATCAGAGAATCCAGGCTCAGCTGTCATTTGAAGGGGGGGAGTTTTTGCAGCACAGATGCAGTAGAATATGGCTGAATGGCAAACCTGAGCAGAACAATTCTCCCACTGGAGTAATCCTGGAGTAGATCACTGTGGGGATACTCCTGTTTCAGAGTGAAAATTATTTCATTGCAGATACTTAGTTCGCTCCCGGAACAGAATAAATTTTCAGGAATAGAAACTTTTCTTTTTCAATAAGGAGTCCACAAGGGAAGATACTGTAGAAGAGCAATCATCCACCTGTGTACTTTAACTGGCTTGTATTGACGGAGGGTCAGAAAACTCTGCAACAAAATGCAGTAGTGGCACTGCTTCTTTCCACCTCCTTAGTGATGTGGCTGCCCTGACCCTCTGCTCCAGAATAGCTTTCCTGGACAACTTTCTCATACTGCCAAGCTCTGAAATGAGGAGACCCTAGTTAAAATTCCTCTCAGACAACAGACTAGAGAAAAAAAGAAAAAAAGTATTCAGAAGGACTGGGTCTCCTCCAAAACCCATTTTGCAGATGGGTATCTCTTTAATGTCTTCCCAAAAGATTTCTCTTTGTCATGATGTTTCTTCTGTGTATTTTTCTGCCTGTTGAATTCCCCAGCTGTTTCAAAAGGGAAGTGTCTTTACTTCAGTAGGAAAGCACGGTATCTTGAAATGTCACAGGGGTCAGCACCATTTTGTCTTCTGAAGTTAGGAACGAGATAACGTTACACAAGTGGGTCCTGGGAGATGTGAGTTTGTTGCCAGGTCTGTCAGAG
Organism: Steatornis caripensis; assembly: GCA_013398225.1. Lineage (NCBI taxonomy): Eukaryota > Metazoa > Chordata > Aves > Caprimulgiformes > Steatornithidae > Steatornis > Steatornis caripensis. The sequence continues at coordinate 91,698 of VZSC01000261.1, read as the reverse complement.
ACAGCTGTGAATCCTGGGGCAACTGCACAGGATCCATCGTGACTTCCAAATGTAGACGTCTGCTGAGTCACTGGACTTGGTAGATTAAGCTGCCTTTACAGCTAATGGAAGGAAATGTGTTCTTTCATCTGAGCTATTCTAGATATTTGCTATAGGATGTGATAACCCAGAAAGATAAAGTGCCTGTTTCTTTCCACCTATTACAAAGCTAACCCAGGATGGCTAGCTCAGGTATAGAGATCTAAACAGTAGATATCTACAGTTAAGTGAATTAGGCTGAAACCCTAGCGTCTTTTGATACCTTTAATATAGTGAACCTATGCCTTTTAATCGTGATCCTCAAAGTGGGATACAAAGGTGCAAACATGGATCATGTGCTTTCCTAAACAGATGGGCTTCAGATCAGGACATCTGGACACTCTGAGAAGGACTATCTCCTCTCCTATCATGGAAAAATGTTTAACAAATCTTGTAAACTTAGGGAAATTTGTCTGTGGGGGAAACAAAAAGAAAGTCTGGCAGTCCTTCACAGTTTCTTTGTTTCAAGGTCATAATGAATTAATTTTGGAGATCCATGGAATCAGTTGTCTATGTCCAATAAATTATGGCAGGTAATTAAGCTATTCATTTTAACTTCAGTGCTTCACTCCAGTGTCCTTGTGGATCTGCTATACTGGGTGATTTTTTGCAACATAAAACTTGGACAGATCATACTCCATTATTTTGATAAGGGCATTGATGGAATGGTGTCCGGTATTTTTTGTGTGTGAAAAGTTACTGTGATTTGTTCCCTGAACATATATTTTTTTTCCTTTTTTCTTAGGAAAGCTGTTCCCCTTCTACCCAGCTTTTGATTCATTGGTTCTACAGGATAGTATGAATGGGCAGATATCTATAACTAATTTTATTTCTGCATTTGTAGCTCTGTGATTCTTATCTCCTCATGACCTTTGACAAGTTTACACAGGTAAAACTATGAATGAGATAAATCTGGGTTGTCATCTTCATTTTACAAATGCAAAAGTGAGATACAAAATAATTTCCATTGGCTGCAGTGAGCTTTGTGTCAGGCTGCGTTTAAGTCAAGATGTCACAAAGTTTGTGGCACATTTGGGGAAAGAAACCAGAAAATCTAAATCTCATTGAGTGTACAGAAGGTAACACAGGTCATGAGGATGAATTAGGATGGCAGATTGCACTCATCCTTGTGTAGCCCTTGCTTTCTGTTTTAGATCACCAGTGTCCATTGACATTTTAGACTGGACCAACACAGAGCTCTCTAAGGCTCATCAGGGCTAACATATTGAGGCATGCATTCATTTCAACTGATGCACTACTTCTTGTATCCCTAGCTGTAGCAACACCCACAAACAGGATAGCAGCCCTGTTTCATAGAGCATAGGCACATGCAGCAGGCGGTTTCTCCACCCTCTGGGTTCCTGGAGGCTGCAGGTTGCATGGATTTTTGAATCCCGGGGATGCCAATTCACTGCAGCTGCAAAAGGTCTTTCACATCTAGGAACTCTTCTGCAGTGCATCTGAGGAGTGCAAAACAGGGCATCAGGGTGATATAAGCTGAAGGAGGAGCTAGTATAGAAATGATGCTCTCAGAGATCATGTAGATGTTGGTATTCAAGGGAGTTGCCTTCCTGGTCTGCTAGAGACAGGCTGGGTCCTGAGGACCAGCTGGCAGTGAGTTTGAGCACCTCGTTGGTGTATACACACACATGCAAACACACACTCACAGTACAGACATTCAGTCTATCTGGTAGCTGTCGCTCAGACCCTGACCTCCTCCAGTTGCTAGCACCCAGACCTAAAAGCCCTTCAATCTTGTGACTGGCAGACATCAGCCAGGATCAGTGAGCTTAAGTTTGCTAGTGCATCATGCACACACAGGGAACAGGGAGCACATTCACACAGGTCATTAAGAGGAGAGTTTAGCTGTGACATTACTGTGATCAGGTATTGCTGCGCACGGGTTCCCAGACATGCCACAAGATCAATGTGATCAAGCAAATACCCCTCTTACTCCCCCATGGCTCATCTTATATACCGAGTTCCACCTGATTGAGCAAGCTCATTGCCAACAGCTGTGCACGCATGTGCCTCTACATGATTGGTTGCTCAATGCTAAGCATGCGCAGTACATGCACCTGTGTCAGCCCTCTCTGCTTCCGTGTTTACATCTGACTTAGAGCCACATGGCCTCTAAGTCAATCAGGTCTGGATTGCTCACAACATGTCTGTTGTCTTCCCACAAGGTGTGGGGACTGGATCAAAATACTGACCAGCAATTGCTTTACATGCAGCTGGCCCTTTTTGTCTCCTCTTTCCTCTGTTGTTACACACTTGCTCCTCCTCAATCCACCCTGTTCCCTCCTTTTCCCCACCTTTGAACTTTCATCTAAACATCTCATAGTAAGTTTTGCCCCCTTCCACAGTCCACTTAAAACGTCCTATAATTAATTTTTCAAATTTTCTCTGCTTCATCCCCATGCCTCCCAGAATAAGCCCAACTCTGCTTTAAGCAACAACCCCTTTCAGTTTGCTCAGCTTTCCAGGGAGAGAATTTTCTTTGGCTGACTCATCTTGGAAGGTTTCAGACCAAGTGTAATCCTTCTCTGGAAGACTCAGAGTAGGTGATTCAGTGGTTACTGGGAGTCCTCCACCTCTTGTTGAAGCTCTGGTCTTCCCTGGGTCTTTCTTTAATGTAATTAGTTCTTGGTCAAATAACCTCACAGATGCTTCAGCTACATTACTGGAGATCCTCTTAGGAAATTTTTGAGCCCACACTTGATTTCAGCTTATAAATTTCCTTTTATTTCTCACTCTGAAATTCAGTCAACCATTTGCAAGGACGTTAGAGAGTGGCCTAACCACAATGTGCTGAGATATTTGTAGGCAGACCCCTCCTGTTACGAGGTCGCATGGGTCAGCTGGAATCAAGGGAGTTACATGGATTCAGTCATGCAAGACTCTTCTCTGATACCTGATGCTTCTAATGTTTGCTTTTTTATAAATACAGGCAACAATTGCAATTTGTTTGGGGACTAGGAAACTGACATAAACCCTCATGTTTTTAAATTGTCTATTTTCCAATGAAGATTATTAGGAAAAATGCCATGTCTTGTATTTACACTGTACAAAATTCCAGAGACTTGTAGGGATTATGTACAATTCATAGAATTATAGAATTATTTAGGTTGGAAAAGACCTTTAAGATCATTGAGTCCAACTGTAAACTAACATTGTCAAGTCCACCACTAAACCATGTCCCTAAGTCTATCTAAGCAAAGCACCAATCATACAGAGGAGCCAACCAAGAATGTTTTTACTAAGCACAGCAGAATTGCTTCTCAGGTTAAGTTCCTTGTAGATCTTGAGAAGCTTGTCTAAACCTGAGTTTATAAACTGTGGTAGTAGGTAAGAGAAATAGAGAGCTGGGTGTGGAAGTTCAGCAGTACAAGGTGAAGAGTATGGTAGATTCCCCAAGTTGATCATGTAAGCAAATACATTTCACACATAAGACAACCATTTATCTTAAGAAATTTGAGATACAAATTATGATGAATCACAAGAATTTCCTAAAACCATGTGAGGTAGTATTTTTGCGATAATTTCTTTAGAAGTGCTAAATAGTAATTTTGTATTGGTTCAGTATATCTCTTCTTTATTGCATGATGCAGTTCAAATCTAGACCTACATGACATGACTTCAGGGGTTTGGTGGTAGGTTTACAGTTGAATTTAACTCTAGAAAGATCTCAAATATTGCACTAATCCATTGGTAACTTAGTGTAATACCCTTAGAAATAATTACTACTAATACTGTTTCAGGAAGCCTCCTGGTCCCTCTGCACAGGGAAGTGATGCCTGGTGGGTTACAGACACCATTATTCTGTAACACAGGGTTGCTGAGTCTCCATCCTTGCTCTGCCGCTCACAGAATCAAGTAGATGATTGGAGGTTATATGTAAGGGTGACCATGTCAGGCTGGTCAGGGCTTTATTCATTTTGAGACTTGAATCTCAAAATGGAGGATGGAGCAACCTCTCTGGCACCCTATTTCAGTGCTTGACCGATGCCTGGTGAAATGTTTTTCCTTGTATCTAGTCATGTTTTTTCATGTTTCTACTTGGGTTCATTGACTCTTGTCTTATCACTGTGCACCTACAAGAAATGTCTGGCTCCAGCATCTCTACACCTTTTGGTTAGGTATCTGTAGACAACAATAACATCACCCTTTTGGCTTCTGTTTTAAGACTGAAACAATGTAGTTCTGTCAGAATCCCATTTCTCATTCTTTTCCTGTAGGGCTTCTATCAGATTATTTAGCCTTATTCTGCCTTTCTCCCTCTGTAAAGCTGGGAGTAATGCTATTTCTGTACCCCAGCCAGGAGCTGTGAGGATAAATGTGTAGTAGGTTTCTCAGTTATTGTGAAAACAGAGTCCTATCGAAATATCATTGCTAGACAGTGAGTCAGCTTTGGTAGAAGGCATCATTCATAATGCAAGAGCCTGGAAAGGACATGTGCATTATCGGGTGAAGTGCCATGGGCCCATGCTCCAAACTGTTGATCTGCTACTTCTCAGTGAAGCTTAAAAGCACGACTTTGAGTGTTTGTGTGTGTCTGTTCTTCAAGGTATGTAGAGCTTTCTTTGGTTTCTACAGATAGACTAGAGATGTGTGTGTGTTGTCATGAGAAAGGAGATGGGAACAGTGGGAAAGAATCACAGAATCACAGAATAGTAAGGGTTGGAAGGGACCTCTGGAGATCATCATAAAGCAGGTGTGCTTAGAGCAGGTTGCACAGGAACGCGTCCAGGCAGGTTTTGAATATCTCCAGAGAAGGAGACTCCACAACTTCTCTGGGCAGCCTGTTCCGGTGCTCTGTTACCCTTACAGTAAAGAAGTTCTTCCTCATGTTTGGGTGCAACTTCCTGTGTTCCAGTTTGTGCCCATTGCCCCTTGTCCTGTCGCTGGGCACTACCAAACAGAGCCTGGCTCCATCCTCTTGACACCGCCCTTTAAATGTTGATCAGCATTGATGAGATCCCCTCTGAGCCTTCTCCAGGCTAAACAGACCCAGGTATCTCAGCCCTTCCTCACAGCAGAGATGCTCCAGTCCCCTCATCATCTTCGTAGCCCTTCACTGGACTCTCTCCAGTAGTTCCCTGTCTCTTTTGGACTGGGGAGCCCAGAACTGGACACAGCACTCCAGATGTGGCCTCACCAGGGCAGAGTACAGGGGGCAGATCACTGCTCTTGACCTGCTGGCCACACTCTCACTAATGCACCCCAGGATGCCATTGGCCTTCTTGGCTACAAGGGCACATTGCTGGCTCATGGTGAGCCTGTTGTCC
>VZSC01000261.1:65112-77409 GCA_013398225.1 Steatornis caripensis | reverse complement strand
GCACCCCCCATTCTCTGTCCCCTGCGCTGCTGAGGGGGAGGAGGGAGAGACATCGGGAGCGAGGGGACTTGAGCCTGGGAAGGAGAGAGGGGTGGGGAAAGACATTTTTTTTAAGATCTGGCTTTCACATCTTGTTATCCTACTCTGTTTTGATTAATGACTTATTAAATTGAATTTTTTCCCCAAGTTGAGTCACCTTTTTGCCCGTGACCGTAACTGGTGAGTGAACCCTCCCTGTCTTTGTCTTGACCCACCAGCTTTTCATTAAATTTTCTCCTCATCCTACCAGGGAGGGAGGATTGAGTGAGCAGCTATGTGGTTCTTGGTTGCCAACTGGGCCTAAACCATGACACCAATGTATAATTTTTACTCCTCCCCCTAGTCTCATGGTCCATATCCCTTGACTCAGAGATATTAAATATAAAAATCTTTCGTAACATCAGATGGTACATAATTTCAAATTTGACTACTGAATTTTGCAGTTGCTCTATTCCTTGACATCTGAGGTTATTTATTTTTATTTCTCAGAAGTCTGATAGATTTACCGATTCAGTTAGGGTCAGGCCTTTATTTGGGTCATCAAAAGAAATTGATTTTTGTGAGGAAGCAGATGATTTTTGTAAGGACATGGGAATCTTCATACTGTACTCAATCAGACATCCAGAGCTAGAAGAACAGTGATAAATGCATTACTCTAATGGCATGGCTTATAATTGTGTGAGGCCAAGAGGGACATGGGAAAAGAAGTGACTTAGCGTCTAGGTCCTTTTTGCTTCCAGAAGGAGGAAGTTACTCTAGCTCTTCCTAAAGTATCAGCTCTTCTGCATGTCTCAGCAGTGACTAATCAAGATAAGGCAAGATCAAGGCTCTTCTGCCTCCTGCCAGTGTTCTCCCTCTACATCAGCTTGTGTGGGTGGGATGTTTGGGTGTGATCTGGATGAGTTGGTCAAGAGTTTGTATTTGTGCGTCTGTGTGTGCAAAAGAAAGGGTTGAAAGGGAGGACAGCTCAGTCCTCACCATTTTTCAGCGGACAGAAAAAGCCAAAGCTACCCCCTTTGATGTTGCAATGCTGGCAGAGGACATGCAAGGTAGTGGTTCCAGTGCACTGGCCCATGGTGACCTTCTGGGAAAATTCTGTGGCTTAAGAGAGAAGTAGCAATATGTTTATTGATATAAAGCAGTGATTTAACAAAGTTTGATAGTAAATGTGACAGTGGTTTAACAATATTTGATGGCAAGGTACACTGTATTATTTACTGCACAGAGGACAGGGTCAGACAAACTGTCAGGGAGACCTTCCCATTGAGTCACGAGGTTCAGAAAGGACCCCCTTGCTATCTAAACTCCTACTCAGAGAGGAGTCTAGGTGCGGCTGGATCCAAGCTTAGTCCCAGACTTGGTCAACTGTTTATGTCTAAAGGATTATATATGTACACAATCAACCCTTCACATCACTTTTAGCTAAGATTTCAAAGTTTCAGCGCTTAGTCCCAATTCACTTACTGAGTATCTGATGCAACAAGGATTCTCTCAATCTTGAGGAGTAACCTTGAGAGGCATCCGTACTCAGGGGGAGATTCTGTCATGTGGCCTGTTGCCTTGCAGGAGAGCCCAGTGGGCCCTGGGCTGTCCACTGTTGATGGAGTAAGATAATTGACTTAGAATCATATTTGCATACCAGCTGTATTTCGATGAGTGAATGCTCAACTAGCTCCCAGGTGTTGAACAAGATTTATAGCCCTCAGCTATTGTGCTGTTATCTGTCTCCCGAGATTCTGACTTAAGCCAGATGCAGCCACCATGACCACCGCTGGTGAGTGTTGCTTAAGCAGAGGTGATGGGGAAGCACACCACCACACACCTTCAGAGGGAGGCCTGAGTCTAATTAGACCTGGACAAATCTCAACATTATGGTTGACTTTTCTCCAGTGCTCTGACCTGTCTCCTGGTCGGTGACTAAACCCACCTTCTGCACATGGGATTGCAGAGTGGAGAGGGGCAACAGAGGTCTCAAATGATGATCACAGTCCTTGGGGGTCATGCTCTGCTGCTCTCCCTCCTCTCACATGCCCAGATGCACCAGTGGTAACCACTAATAACACTCAAGCTTGAGAGAGCAGTGGCCAAATCTTCTCTAAAATGGCTAAAAGAACATCAGGAAAAGAATGGGTACTGAAGAAAAATGACATTTTGGGGCTGTTTGACTTTATGTTACATCACAGAATGAAACTGTGTCCTGGAAGAAACTCAGATGCAGTTGGGATATGTCCTGAGCTTGGAAAACAGCTTGCTAGTTTACATGTAAGAAATTAGGAAGAAAAGATACAGACTACTGTATGAGGAAAGTAATCCTCTCCTCAGTTCTGTATGAAGGCTTTAAGAAGCATCAGCTTTGTATTAAATTTACAAGCCCTTTTTTCCCCACAAAGATGATCTCTCCCCTGTGAAGCAATTAGCTTTAAGAGCCAGTTTCATCTTTGTCTTCATGATTCATGCCACACATTTGTGTTCATTGCAGAGGGCAAGTTAAGTCCCTTATGTAGAGAGCTCTATATAATTTTATAGTCATCTGCAGAAAGAACATAACTCAGTGTAATTTGTGTTGCACAGCTCACCTATTGTGTAGCACTTGGTACACTTGCAAAGCTATCTATTAGGAGAGCTGTCGTGATGGTTGTTCAGCAGTATGAGCTGTGGTAAGGCTGTGTTGTATTCAGTGAACAGGGAGGTTCAGAAGATGTCTCCAGAGGCAGACAGTTCCACACTGGGGTGTTCTTGCACCACGTTTTCAAAAAATAGTGTGTAATGTTAGTATTTTTAACCACCACAGGCAAGGTGGAGGAAACAGGAAATTATATTGTAGCAAACCATTCTGTTCCCTTCTGAGCAAAACACCTGGGGTTTTGCCACTGCTGTGGCTCTGGACAAATACAAAGAAGATACTCAGGTTAAACCTATAGTTAAAGCCACATTTGATTAAAAGTGGTGATACTGGTATGACTTTGAGATGCCTAAGGGAATTATTTCTCTTACTGTTTCTAGGCCTGGCATAAGCATCTCTGTTATCATTCCTCTATGTAATCAGGTTACACACTGCAAATGAAAAAGACATTGCCTTTTCAGAGTCTTCGCTTTTGTCTCGGTAGTCAAGAATGTGTAAAACCAGCTAAAATGTCTGATTGCCTGGCCCACCAGTCAACCAGACCTTGCTAAAGTGCACCTTTCCAGATGGATACATGTGATCAAATTCTCAGATGTTATGATAAAGTGTACAGTATTGCAGGGACAGGAGGCATCTGTGTGCACACAGAATAACGTAGCGTGTGGGCTTTGGTCCATATTCTTCATTTATATCTTTAGAGTCATACTGTGTAAATCCATTACACAGGTCAACAACTACTAACTCTTTTTTTGGATTAAAATTGCCCCAGCAATTTCCATCTAGAATCACTTTGGTGCCAACACACTAAATCCAAAAGGTCCGTGCATTCACATCCCTTATGAATCAGTTTAGGCTTGCTGTTCAGGCATCTACATTTCCGTTTGAACCACAAAGAAAAATTGTTGAAAGACTTAGAGGGAGCAACAGAATCCCTAGCTGAGGTCACTTTCGTTAGTTGAATTTAACTTTCAGTGGAGATAGACGTCTTGAAGCAGATGAATAGAGAAGAGACAAAGTTTGAGAAAAGGTATCTCAGTTCAAATGTTAATGTCAGTACAAAGGCAAATAGAAGATAAGGAACATGAGGTCAAAGAAAACAAGAAAACACAAAGAAAGGCCCCCAGAGAAACCTGTGATGCTTGCAGTTCTGGTCATTCTTTTCATTGACAGTGGGTCAAAAAAGCCATAAGAGTAGGAAGCATGGCAAAACTATTGAATGGATGTGGTTTCTTCCGTTGCTGACCTGGAGAGAACAGACCAACCGAAGCTATCAACATGGGATGTATTCTCTGAGGGTATATTCCTACTTATGTCTTCTACTGCTGTTTGCTTTGCTCATGCCATTGATGGCGTATTTTTAGATCATGATCCACTACAATGTACAGCCTGTTTCTGCAGAACTACAGTGTGAGTGGTTGCTCCCCTTTTGTGTGAGTGCTGTTGATGACTCCTGCCCAAGTGGCATGCCTGTCTTTGCTGAACAGCAGACTCTTTTTGCCCCCCAGCACATTTCTCCAATCTTTCCAGGTGATTTTCAGTGATAATCCTGTCCTCCAGTGGACTGGAAGTTCCTTCCAGCATAGTGTCATGTGCTTATTTAACACTGTCATCCTTCATCCAGTTTTTTTTTTGCAGTGGTAATACAAGATGCAAGGCAAACCTTTGCTGAACAACATGGCTTATGTCCTCCTTTTTGTCCATGAGCTGTTTTTTGCTGTAGTCAGAACATTCACTGTTCAGAGGCTGAAAAGCCAGGTGTGATGAGGATGGCAGCTGTGGGGGTAGTGGGGAGACAGACATCCAAAATCAGTTTGGCCATCCCAGGGGGTTGCTGCTACATCTGAGCCAAGACTAGTCAGATGCTGGTCATGGGATTTAATTTTAAGCAGAAAAGTTCCTGAAACAAGATATGAAAATGAGGGTCATACAGATGCTAAAGCCCCGACTGCTTGTTCCAGATCTGGGTTTGGGTACAGGCACAATCAATTATTCTGATTTTAAATAGTTCTATTCCACTGCACCCTGGGAAAAGTCAGGTTCTAACTTGTTTCTAAATTCTCCTATTTTGCCTTAGACCCATCTTTAAACAGAAAATATAAATTCAGTAATGTTTCAAGTAGAAAATATTACATCATGCATGTGGCAAAGAAGGACTCAGAAAAACAGGGTCTTCAGGAACATCCCACACCCTGGCTCTGGAATACACTAACTTGAACCAAAATATGATTTTTCTTTACACAGCACCTTTAATACAAAGATCTTTAATTCTAAATAACTTGTGTTATTTTGTTGTGAATTTTTGAGTAGATAGCATTCCAATTCAATTTTCTATACATCTTTTAGAACACTTTAATGACAAAAAATGTTTTACTTGACCGAATTAGTTTAATTCAAAATGCTGTAAATTACTAATTCTACTAATAATTTAAATCGGTAAGTGAGGAGCTTTGATTTAAATAATCTATTATAATCTTGTTTCAAATTGTAACTATTTTACCAAAGACAGGTTAGTCCTTACTGATGAATAACCATTACAACAACTTGATTTGGGAATAAATAGATCTTTAGAATAAATTTGGTACTTTTCTTCTAACTGAGACTATATTCGTATAATACACCGTATTTATGTGGATGCGGAGGCATACATCTGTACCCATAGAGATATATATGTGGGATTTTGTATCTGTCTGTATGAGTAACACAGCTTAACATACACTTATTCTGATCATTATGTCTCACATTTTCACTATATAAGATGATGAATGATACATTTCCTTTCTGCTAGATGATTAATGTTTTATGAGCAATTTGTGTCAAATTACATTTAAATGGGAATAAAATTCATTCAAGTGCAGTGAAACATTTTAATGACTAATTAATAAAGCTAGCTTCAGTGAGGTAGATAAGGAAAAAATTAACAAAAAATTTTTCGTATTGAAAATACCATTTAATAAACAAATTAAATATTACCATTAATTAGCTAGCAAATCTTGTTATTTCTTGTCATCATGCCCTTTAGGATTATAAAACTACTGGATCTCATCTGCTCTGATTGTATCTTTTCTCCTAAATGAGAGGAAGAAGAGAAACTCTTCTATTTTTTCTATCTATTTTTAAAGAAAGAGTTACTGAACTGATACTTGATTGAATGAAAACTAGTATTTTCACTTCGGAAAATTAATATTGTAACTTGTAAAAGAGAGTCCAAATATCCAAAACAGTTTTATAATTTGAGCAAATTCTGGTTTCAGGTAACAAGTTGGCAACTTCAACCAATTCAGCAGTTTGCCTTTCTTTAAAAATTTAAGCAGTACACATTTATTTAAATTTAAATTAGTTTAATTATATTAGTTTATTCTTCAGTACAGATGGTAATAATTTCAAATGCCGTATTTTAAGATAAAATGCGTTTATCTGAAGTAAAAACTGATTTAAATAATAATCAGTTTTCATCTTTGTTAACACACGGAATTAAAGCAATTGAAAATGACAAATGAAGTGCATTCATTTTGTCCAAGAAAAGCAGAACCACAGATCACATTTTCAAGGGGAAAAAATACATGAACAAACCAAAAACACTGCTGAGTGACACCAGACATCAAATGTTCCAGGTCTGACTACTTAATGCAAGCCATTTCTTAGGCCCACCTGACATTTATTAGATTCTGAAAATAAGAATGATAGATGAGTCATTTTTCTTTAATCTTGCTACAGCTGAGGGAGGTTTATGGTCTGGTTTTGTTAGTGTGAAGGCAGCTTCCTTGTGGATATTTGTCTCCAACTGGGGGAGCGGAGGGGTGCTGGAAGTGCGCACTCAGACACGCCTGCAGCCCCTGCCTCCAGCAAGGCTCAGTCGACGTGTCCGGTCTCTGCCCTGCCTGACCCATCCAACACGACTGCCAAGCCAGGAGGATGTGAATGAGCACTGATTCACCATCTGGGTAATTTGTTTGATATGACAAGTGCTACGGTGAATATAATGTTTTTGAATAGGAGCTGGTGTGTCCAGCTTGGTTTGGAGTCCAAAACCAAGCAGGGAAATAGCTGCAAAATGCAATACAGATTGGCTTCTTGCTGTGACCATTACTCAGCTCGGGAGCTAACGTTGTCCTCCTGGAGCCCTATGCTTACTTCACCTTTCCTTCAGCTGGACATAGCCATCCCTTGTTTGAAGGCTCCCTGCTTGCTGTGGTGCTCTTGGGTTAGCTTGGTGGCAGCTCGTTGGGTCCTGCTGGCCTGGAGCCAAGGTGGTGAGCGCACATCTGTGCAAAAGGTGCATGGACAGATTATCACCAGGGTAAAGTAGAAGCTCAAGAAAATCCAGTAATCTCTTTCAGATCTTGACTTCTGAAGTAAATTCAAATGGGAATTTTGCCTGGGGAATTTTTAAATACTGATGAATGCGCAGGGCAGGGGGCAGCATGAAGTAGATGTGTTTGTTGTATAAATGTACCCCTTACCGATGTCAATGTAGTATGAGCAAGTGGCAGGTGTTTGCAGACATTTGCAGGTCACATCTGAATTCTTTCCGGTGCTGAGGTAGTGCTCTTGGAGCAGATGATCAACAAGACATTTTGCAACGTTTCTCTCACTCAACATAATATTGCAGGTAAATAATGACCTTTCAGTGAGCATCTTCTTTTGAGTGGTATATAGNAGGTCACATCTGAATTCTTTCCGGTGCTGAGGTAGTGCTCTTGGAGCAGATGATCAACAAGACATTTTGCAACGTTTCTCTCACTCAACATAATATTGCAGGTAAATAATGACCTTTCAGTGAGCATCTTCTTTTGAGTAGTATATAGGGAGGTTGATGTTTTCATGGGCACCACCTTAAAAAGATGCTTTTGTTCTTGAAGGAATCAGGATTCCTGTTACCCAGGTACCAGGCAGAATTCTGCTGCAATAGACATCTTTCATTTTGCTTTTTCTGCAAACTCAGGGGGGTGGCGCTGCATCATTCAGATCTGGAAGTTTTATTTGTTATTAAGCAGAAGAGAAATAATGTTGAGAGGGGGGAAAAAGCTATATAGAAAAATGATAAGTTTCTTGACAGGCCAGTCTTCTGTCTCAAAGACTGTGTGCTCCAAGCCAGAACAGGAGTACAGGCCAGAAGTATTCCCAGGAGCAGAAGATATTATTACAGGGATGTTTGTATGACAAGTCAGGTTATTTTTTTCTACACAGGAAACAGAGGAAAACATCTGCGAGGTATTACTTCTATTAGCACAGCTAAAGTTCAGTTTCACATTTTCAACCTGATTATATATTTATTTTGAGACCCCAAAGACTGCCTGACATCAAAGATATGGTAAACATACAGTTACCTCAGGAAGCATACAGAGAACTGATTTAACATATAATAATCTAATAATTTGTTTTACTCTAATGTCAGCAAAACCAAAAATACCTTAAGTACAAGGAAAAAAACAATGATCTGGGTTTCTAGCTGCTTACTTTGCTCTTGTTATCAGGCAGCTAGAAACCATGCAGTCATATTGATACCTGTAGGTGCGAAAATGCAAAATAACATCATGCCTGCAAAGATGAAAATCTGCTTTACAGGACTTCACTGCAGCCCTGACCATGACCGCAGGGAGGTCCTTTGGACTGTGATCACCGAGGAAGGCAGAGCACAGCTTGCTTACACTTTAGAGCTGATAGAAATCTAAGGTCTGTATGTTAGCTCGTTTCTCCTGGTTCTAAGTAATATTTTATCTTGCTCAAAGCCTAATTTTAAGTCCTAGATTTTGGCACAGGAAAGTTTTCTGAGGATTTAGGTGATGCTGATTAACCTCTGGAGAGTTGCTGATAGATACCTGGTCACCCTCCTATCCCTCTGTTTACTTTTAAAATGGTGGCAGTTATAAGACCTTGCTGTAGCTCTGAACTTAGCAGTTGCAATTTTCTTTGGTTTTCCTTTCTACACCTGATTTTCTAATCTAATGGCTGGCTGAATGACATATGGAGCCTTCCAGTTTTTAATCCTGCCTAGCAGACAAGGAAAAAGTCTGTGCATTTCAGTAGTAATCTACTAAAGAAATCTATTGTAGATAAAACAATTATGCCTTTCATTTGTTCTTTTTTTCCCTTAAGCTGACATACAGTTCTTTCCAACTCTATAAAGGTGTTTTATTGGACTTACTAAAAATGTCAAGGATACTAAACAGCAATGCATAATTTACAATAGACTTTGTAGGCAATGGAGTTCTTACAGCCACAGCTTCCTGAGAATGTATTTATTACTATTTTACTACCTGCTGTAGTATCCAGGCTTAACTTCCAATGTATTTGGTGAAAAAACAGAAGGGGAGGCAGGGACTGCTGGTAGAAACAAGTGGGTGATTACTGGACATTTGCCAGTTTACCTAAGATAAATGGATACTTTTAACTTTGTTGACCACATTGAAGTGCTTTAATTATGCAGAAATGCAGGCAGGAAAACATTAAGCCAAAGAAATGCGCTTAAATTAAGATGTTGGAGGGCTGAGAAAAAGAAGTCATCCCATTCCAGCAAGATCAAAGTGACCTCAGTTAATGGTTAAAAAGCAAAGCAAAGATAGGATATTTTGATTCAGTTTTAATGTTTGAGTTCTTTGCTGGAGCTGGTGTTGGTTGTCAATGAAGTGCAAGGTTCAGATGTACAATAATCATAATGACATGTTAGTATGTTGATGGCAGCTTGACGAAAGTGATCTGCGTAAGCAGTAACTATGATGTTTTAAAGTATTAACCAAGAAGGTTAAGAAGTCCCTAGGAAAAGAATACACAGGTAGGTACAATAGCTTGCAAGATGTGTTTGGAGGGTAAGGTTTTGGGATCAATGTTTTTAAGTACGTATGCTGCACATCCTCTGCTAGGCTTTTCTAAAAGAAAGCTATCATTGCAATTTCAGTCAGAAATACCTTTTTCTGTCTCTGTATTGATTTCTGCTTAAGTAGCATACACAGGTTTGTCATAATTTTAGTGTATTTGTTCAGAAATGAAACTAGTAAAAGAAACAAGTGTTAATTGGCCCCATTTAATTTTAATTTACTCTGACAGTCAATACCTCACACTCTGTGTAATAGCCCTTTATTTACCAAGGAAAATGTCTTTAATGCTGAGAGATGAGTCAGCGTGAGCAGAGGAATATTGAGGAAATGTGTTCACATTAATGACTGGCTGGCCTTGTGGTAGCCCTGAGCAAGCCAGCACACAGCTCTTTCACCAGGACTTGCAGTCTAGGCACAATCTCTTGAGTCTAGAAGCCTTTTCTGAAACAAGATGACAAGATTCGTCATGTCTTACAATCCTGTTAGTAGCTATTGGAGCAGGGAATGGTGTCACAGCACCTGGCTGGAGTGATCACGCTCCCCACTGGAATAGTCTTGCCATAGGAACTGAGGATCAGCCAGCCTTTGGGAATGAAGTCTCTTATTGTACTATTTTCATTAGCTTTGCTTGAAGAACCCATGACTACACTTAGGACTACTTGAATGCATGATGCTAAGCACTTTAGTAAGTACTTGCATGACTGAAGTCGTTGACTGGAAATGGCACTGAAAGAAAACTAGATAATATTAATATCCTGGAGCTATTAATTCTTGCACATCAGATTTCCTTCTTCTATAGCAAATCCTTCATTGTAAAAATGTGCAAGGTAATCAAAGTGAGCTCTGCATTTCCTTTCATTTTTTTCTCTCTTGATTCACTTCAGATCTTTAGCTAGAGACAGTAAGTTGTGGCTATCAACAATCAAAGGGGGCTTGAATCCACTAGAAGAATAGTGGATTTTTCTAAGTAAGTGATCTGTCTAAATGAGTCTCACTAGTGTGGTATGCTTCTGAAGACTGCCTTAAACTGACATGCTTAGTTTAGAGCTGTCATGGTTTAGGCCCAGGCCCAACCAGCAACAAATCACCCTGCTGCCCCTCACTCACTCCTCCCCACCACACCAGGGTGAGGAGAAAATGTAATGAACCCTGGTGGTTTGAGACAAAGACAGGGAGGGATCACTCACCAGTTACGGTCACAGGCAAAAAGATGACTCAACTTGGGGAAAAAATTCAATTTAATTGGTCATTAATCAAAACAGAGTAGGATAAGGAGATGTGAAATCCAGATCTTCAAACAAAAAGAGTCTTCCCCCACCCCTCCCTCCTTTCTGGGCTCGAGTCCCCTCACTCCTGGTGTCTCTCCCTCCTCCCCCTCAGCGGCGCAGGGGAATGGGGGTGCAGTCAGTTCACCAGAGATTGTCCCTGCCACTCCTTCCTTCTCAGGTGGGAAGGGCTCCTCACATGCTTCCCCTGCTTCAGCACGGGGTCTCTCCCATGGCAGACAGTCCCTCTTGAACCCTTCTGATGTGAGCCTTTCTGGCACGGTGCAGCCCCTCGGGAACGCACGGACCCTGCATGGGCTGCCCACAGAGTCATGGTGTGCTTCGGGAGCCAGCAGCTCTTACCCTGGCATGGGGTCATCCATGGACCGCAGGTCCCTCTCTGCATCTTTGTGGTCCTTCATGGGCTGCAAGTCCATCTCTTCTCCTCTGTGGTCCTCCATGGGCTGCAGGGGTACAGCCTGCCCTCTTCCCATGGGCTGAAGGGGAATGTCTGCTCTGGCCACCTCCACCCTATCCTTCCTCACTGACCTTGGTGTCTTCAAAGGTGTTTCTCTCACATCCCCCTCCTCCCTCTGCTGCAGGTCTCCTGAGTAGCTTCTTTGTCGCCTTCTTAAGTATGTTATCGCAGGGGTGCATCCACCATTGCTGATGGGCTCAGCCTCAGCCCAAGGCTTGGAGCTGGGGGACTTTCAATAGCTTCTTACAGGGGCCACCCCTGTAGCTCCTCCCTGCTACCAAAGTGCCGCCACATGGACCGAACACAAGAGCTTATGTCTTTTATACACAGGGCTCTGACAAATACGGTATTGCCTTTGCTAGTAACGCCACAAGCTTTGTGCTGAATTTGCAAGGCTGCAGGACTGAGTCGTGTCAAGTTTGCTTTGTCTGAACTCTTCATGACCCGCCTGAGCGTTGTTTTACTTGCTGTAGCTGTAACAGCAATTTTTCTAATTGACCAGGTGTCTACAGCTGATTTATTTTACTTTTGTTGGTCTTTCTATTGTACTTCTGTTGTTTTATGACTGTAATGTAATGATGTAGTATAGAGAAATACAAGCCTGGTAGGGCAGCAGAGACGTGGAGACACAGGACACAGCAATGAGGAGCACAGGCAGGGGATGATAAGAGATGGGGCAAAGGCTGGCGATAGAGACAACTCACCCTTGGTCATTTAAATGAAATGCAGACCTGGAGCTTGTCAAACATGATTTTAGGGGTAACAAAGAATAATGAACAAGTATCTGACCTACTTAAAAGGCACGATACATAGTAAATTTACATTAGATATGCTGCTGCGGACAGATTAAGAAAGAGCAAGGTATAAAAGCATGTTTAAAAAAAATATAAAATGGATCCATAAACCAAATGGATCCTAAAGGGAGGAAAAAGAAACCATCAATATGAAAATCGTATTCCCCCCAGTCAAAGAATCCAGATGCTGATGGCTCGCCATAACATGCCCCATTCCCATCTCTGGAATGAAACTATAAACATTGTGACCCAGAAGAGCAGGATAAGGATCATAGAATCATAG
>VZSC01000261.1:52820-64656 GCA_013398225.1 Steatornis caripensis | reverse complement strand
AGCCTTTCCTCATAAGAGAGATGCTCCACTCCCCTAATCAACTTTAATCAAGATGTGAATGTATAACAATTTTAATTGTATTATTATGGTTATGATAGGATTTTGTTTTCACGTAAGTATTCTTCTTTTCTATAATAATTAGATCTGATCTAGTAGATCTGGTCTAATCAGTTATACTAACAGTAGATTCTTCGATTTATATATATCGGGTGTGCTTCCATTTTTCTCCTAAACAAAATTGTGAGCATAACAAAACAAAACAGTTCTTCGGACCATTAGAAGAAGACAACTGGGCTTTTATCAAGCGTAGCTGAAATGGAAAGGACACGTAATGCTTATTAAAAGTCAGGCCGGAAAAAGAGGTAGAAGAGTGACATATTTGGGAGCCCCTTTTAGTTTGGGTTTTTGGGAGTGGAACTTCCTATGTTCCCACAAATGTCACCGTGCTAATAGATGATTGATACTGTGATGGCTTAAGATGTCATTGTATGTTAGCAGGGCTGTGGTCACTATCCCTGCTTTCCTGCTTAGTCTGTGATTAATATAAAGTAATGCAATTTTGCCTGACTCTGTTTCACCGTGGGATGTGAAATTACCTACCTTGCATTCAGCATTCATTTGCATTCATTCTTAAGGGCATGAGCACAACTACCCAGGCTCACCTGATAATNATGTTAGCAGGGCTGTGGTCACTATCCCTGCTTTCCTGCTTAGTCTGTGATTAATATAAAGTAATGCAATTTTGCCTGACTCTGTTTCACCGTGGGATGTGAAATTACCTACCTTGCATTCAGCATTTCTTAAGGGCAGGAGCACAACTACCGAGGCTCACCTGATAACGAGTAGCTCACATGCCAAGTGTGAGATTCATGTTTTTCCACCCACATTCTTGTAGCTTAGTATCTAGAAATGCCATGCAGCTGCATAAGGTACATGAATTCCTATACAAAAATAAACAATCTGTATTCTAGCCTGCCTACTTATCTGACTCAAGTCTAGCTGCAAGTCCAGGCAGCATTGTAGAAATAGTGACAAGTTCAGACCCTTGACTGTGGAGTTAGAACAATTTATTAACAGCTCCTAGAGCCCTATCAGAGGTTTAATGTGCTTGTCTTTCCTCAAAATGTAATTTTTATTTTGCAAGGAGAAGCAATAGATTTCTTTCCCTGTAGCCTGCTGGATTCTTGCATGAAAACGGTCCCATCTCTCCATGGGAGGAATAGTAGTGAAGTTAGTAGTGTTGGTTCAACATCTTTCACTTCATTCCCATTCACTTCACTCCACATGGTCATCGATTAGTCAGTCAGTCTGCACAGTGGGCCACGGAAAAGGAAAAACTGACTTGCTCAGGTTGGATGGCAAGTTCTAAGTGGATTCAGGATTAGAACATGGGATGCCTGGGATTTTCTAAGCATCCTTGTACCTCTAGCAAGTAGAAGGTAGCTCAGATGCTGGACTGAGGACTATAAGCAAGATGTACGCAAAATTAAAATACTCAGGTTCAAAGTTCTGATATAAGCATCTTGCTAAATCACCTATGGTATATTAATTCACTAATCACAGCTCTATTTGAAGTAAAGTAATTTTAAATTTAGAGAATATTACCCCTTCTTCAGGCCAGACCCATTTCTGCCTGTGCAGCTGGATTGTTAACTCCATGATAATGGGATAGAGAACTAAATATCACACAGACAGTCTTGTGGAAGGCCACTGGGGCAGGTGAGTTAAACGAACTCCTAAATACATGCAAAATACTTTTATATTTGCTTCCTTTTAAAGTGGAATTGCTAAGGATAGCACTCCCCACATGTTTTATTAGGTAGCAAAATGATTAGAGGCTGTGTCAAGGGATTAATGGTCATTGCACTTTTCAGGTGCATATCCACATGGAGGATGAAAAAAATCTTGGTTAGCATCTCAGTAACTCTGTTGAAGTCATTTTCTGTCCGCATTTGCCACCCTCTCTCCTTGTGGTGCGTGCTCTAACCCTTGAGCTGCAGGACACAGTCAGACAGCAGTCACCCACTGAAAGAAAGAATCACTTGTCTAATTTTTGGAAGCAATGACTGTAGGTGACAAGAAAGGGCTGGGACCAGACCTCTTCTTCTCCTCAGCATTGGCTACTCACCAGCAGCGATTGGCTCTTTGGCTGAACAGTAGGGATAACTTCTCTGAGGCACATAAACTCTCTACACTCAATGCTGTTTTCTGAAGTTCATAAAGCCACCATGGTGCTGCAGCATCCTTTAGGAATCTAACTGAGGTTTCAGGTCCAGCTGCTCAAACTGGACTTTCAGCTGCATTGTGCATGTGTAAGTCTTACATGGAATCCACAAGGAGCAACTGGTGTTGTGCACCTCTGAGAAAAGACAATAAAAAATCCAGAATTTCAGAGTATTCTTCTAGCAGTGTTATGTGAGATATTTTGCTGGATGGTTTTTATTGTTCAAATACAGTTACTTCATTACTTCTAAAGTGTATGAGATATATACACACATGGCAAAATCACGTTTACGGTAGCCCTGGTGACATTAAAATCTCTTCAGTCTCTGCCCCCTTCTGCCTAATAAAAAAAGTATTTGATGTAACTAGTTTTACATGGCTAATAACAGATAGTTGTAACAAGACTATAACTGAAAAAAGTCCCACAACCTATTGGGACATGATTCTTTATTCTTTAGAAGACCATTGTTCCTTTCAGGAAAAATCAGCTTCAACTCTGTGATGACATGATAAAAAATTCATGACTTCCTGCTGTTGGGGTCCAAATGTGAACATGTATGTGTTAGCACTCTTGCCACCAGAGTCTGTGGGTGTCAATAAATGCTCAGCCTGAAGCCTCCCTGTTGAAGGGTATCACTCCCTGTCACTTTTCCATGATGCCCTTATATCTGGTTTTACACCATTTTTCCTCCTGAATCAAATAAGGCAGCTGCATTTCCAAAGGCTGTTAACTTTACTGGCAGTGGTTCCCCCCTGGAGACATGTGCTTCTTAAGTACTAATTCTCTACAATTAAGCTTTCTAGATTATGCTGCATTGATCAGGCAATTAATTGATTGCAGAAGACTTACCTGAAATGATGAGTCAGCTGTTTCTATTGCCTATGAGTTACTAACCCCATATTGTTTAAACTCAGTGCAACTCAGAAATATGGCATTCATTTGTAGTTTGGTGTAAACAGGCACCCTTTACAGCACATCGCATCTTGTTACTTGTCTTTGTTTCCCAACTCAAAGGAAAGTGCAGCCTTACTTCTAACATCACAGAAAGCTGATGGATGGAGGGCAGTAAATTGCTCTGTGTTTCTCTATTTCGAATAATGCAAAATCAAGTGGCTGTTAGATGGGATCTGGAGCTGTAAGCCTAATTCAATTGTGCTGTGTTGTGGTGCTGTGAATAGACATGTTTCATCTTCCCTGCTGTTGTGAGATAAGAGCATCTTGTTTCTTCTGATGCTGTGGGAAGTTATTTCACCTATAGAAGCTACTTGTTTAAAATGAAACCTTGGAGAGTGCTAGGATAAAAGAAACAAAATACAAAAAGATGTCAGGCTGAAACTAACTAGAATAATTGCACATTCAACCTTTGCTCTGTAAATCAGAACAAACCCAAAAGTTAGTAGCTTTCAAGCACAGGATCGGAGACTTTGTATCTGGGGGTGTGAATTCTGGTGGCCAGCCATATTAGCATGTTGTGCTTTCTGTTCCCCAGAGATTCAAAGCAAATTTGAAACAACAGGGACTAGAAGATAATGTTTCCAGTAATAAAAAACTGAAGGGAATGTTGGTTAAAGAATACAGACCACTAAGTATTTGAATACTTGTCCTGGTTTGGGCTAGAACAGAACCAATTTTCTTTTAGTAACTTCACTTTTCAGTGAAGTCTCTTCTGAGAAGCTGCACTCTCTGAAATTAACTGCATGTTCTTCCAGACAGTAGCTGCTTCTAGCAGTGATAAGGCTTGGTGTTTATAGTTAGTGCTGGAACATCAGTAGGAATGGTATGCAGAAAGTCTCTTGCTTATAGTTATCCCTATGGAGACCAAGGTCGAAGCTTGCTTCTGATGACTTTCTTGTGTGCTGGAACTGAAAGAGCGTAAAAGTGGTCGCACCTGTGATCCTCCGGTGGGGAGGAGCACGTTGGACAGGTGAATCAGAACTGACCACATGCAGTATTCCATCCCATATATCACAAGGGTTACTCTCTCTTCTTCAATGGACAGCGTCCGAGGACTCAGTCCGATTCTTCTGCCTTCAATCCCAACCCGTGCATTCCTGAATCCAGCTCCTGCCTGCTGCTGAGTACAGTCTAGGACTTTCCCAGGGCCTGCCCCACAGAATCAGGGTGACGTATTCGTCATCGGGGGAAGAGGGGGAGCTCGATATTGGTATTGTATATATTTGTGTATATATATCATTATTATTTTTCCTATTATTATTATACATTATTGTTGTAGTTAGATTAAAGCTGTTTTAACTTTTCCAACCCATAAGTCACTTTCCCTTTTCTCTTCCCCCACCCTTTTGGGAGGGAGGGGGTTAACAAAGAGCATCTGTTGTTCGTTTAATAGCCAGCCAGCTTTAAACAGTGACAATACTACAGACAGCTTTCCTGGAGTCTGCTGCAGCCGGTGGGGATCCTTTCATAGTCTTCTGAGGGTTTTGGTTTGGACTGCTCATGAGCTGGAGAAAGGGTAATGTAAACAGTGATATTCAGCTGCATGGTGGAGGCTGCTTAGGCACATAAAGAGAGGGAATTAGTTCTCCAGTGAAGTCAGGTCAAAGTTTAATTTCTGTTAGATCCATCATGAGAAGTAGCTGAATGCTCAAGCGCAGGGAAATGTCTTGCACAGCACATGCCTGTGCTGATACTGGTGCAAGTCTTTAGCTGTACATGGAGCCAAAACTAGGATTCATCCCTTTTTTGACTCTATGTTCTAAATTGGAAATGTTAATAACAAGAGAACACTACTTGCTTGGACAATATGTTGACACAGATACATGTCTGGCGGGCTGACTATGGAGTAAGCACAGCTGTGGGGCTAGTTGCACACGAGTACAAACATGCCATAAATGTCAATAAAAACAACNGTTAGATTAAAGCTGTTTTAACTTTTCCAACCCATAAGTCTCTTTCCCTTTTCTCTTCCCCCACCCTTTTGTGAGGGAGGGGGTTAACAAAGAGCATCTGTTGTTCGTTTAATAGCCAGCCCAGCTTTAAACAGTGACAATACTACAGACAGCTTTCCTGGAGTCTGCTGCAGCCGGTGGGGATCCTTCCATAGTCTTCTGAGGGTTTTGGTTTGGACTGCTCATGAGCTGGAGAAAGGGTAATGTAAACAGTGATATTCAGCTGCATGGTGGAGGCTGCTTAGGCACATAAAGAGAGGGAATTAGTTCTCCAGTGAAGTCAGGTCAAAGTTTAATTTCTGTTAGATCCATCATGAGAAGTAGCTGAATGCTCAAGCGCAGGGGAATGTCTTGCACAGCACATGCCTGTGCTGATACTGGTGCAAGTCTTTAGCTGTACATGGAGCCAAAACTAGGATTCATCCCTTTTTTGACTCTATGTTCTAAATTGGAAATGTTAATAACAAGAGAACACTACTTGCTTGGACAATATGTTGACACAGATACATGTCTGGCGGGCTGACTATGGAGTAAGCACAGCTGTGGGGCTAGTTGCACACGAGTACAAACATGCCATAAATGTCAATAAAAACAACAACAATAATAATAATACCACCTGAATGTAAATATTGCTCAGCTCCAATTGCTCCAGTTGTGTTTTTCCTGCCTTTTAGTTACCCATGTTGAAAAGATTCCTCCCAAACGTGATAAACATTTTAGAGACAGAAGGTAAGCAATGAGGTAGGATTTTGCTTTCATGCTGGTTGTTGTAAGCAAGAAGTAACTCAGATAAGGTTTGGAGGTCTGATGGTGATGACAGTTAAGAGTGAATCCTCAGGCTCAGAGGAATTTTGCTGGCACAAAAATAATTTAAGGAAGAGGTGAATGAGGTTTGGCATATCTATTCCTTACGTTCTACTGTGTAAGTGAAATGAGAAACAGGAATGGTGCACTATAACTGTGATTATTGAACAGATGTGCATGACATACCTATTCGGGCGTGTATAGGTTTTGTTTCTGGTTAGGATTAGGATGGAAGAAATCCTCTGAGAAAACTGTATATGAACTTTCAAAGTTTTTTTCAAAGCCATCTTGAAGAATTACTGCACATTGGTTTTTGTTTTGTTTTGTTTTGCTTTCAGAAGGCATTTTTTGTAAGCATTCTCATTTGTAAAGGCTTATTTTAGTTGAACCCAAATTCCAGATCTTTTGTGCTCTATTTATCTTTGCCTCAAATATGAAATGAAGTAATAAGGGCTGTTCTTGGTCTTGTCCTTCTGTTCTGTGAGAGTCAGGGAAATTAATATGAACGAGATTTTTAAAGAGAGAGTCTATGGCAGTGATCTGTCAGACTTCTGTGAATGTGGTTTGTATCCATTTTGATTTAAAGCAAATGATTTGTTCAAAAACCAAAGGGGCAGAGAGCTAGATCCTATGGGAGGAGAGGGCTACAGTATCATCCAGTGTGTCCCTACAGATAAGTCCTTGAATAATGACTGTTTCCCCCTACTTGTGCATGCATAATACATGCTGCCCTGCTTTATGTCCTTGTGTTTATTTCTTGACATCCTCAGGGGCTTCATTTGTGACCGTACATAGTGAAATATAGCCAGTGACTGCAACCTTGCCACTCTGCTTCTCCTGCCCTGCCAAAGTAGCTTAATGTATTATTGGCATGTGACAGTTTAATCAGTCCTACCTGTCTGTCCAGCCATGTCCTTCACTTGTGACAACCTAATCTGAGAGGTGCAAAAGTGGTTTAAGAAATGAGCTGTGTCAAACCAAAATTTCAACTGATGTTTGCTATTTTCTTCCGTGGATATAGAATAGCTTATGTATTAACTGAAGAGGGCTACCTCTTGTATTTGGTTGTGTGTGCTGTTAAAATGCTTAGTGTAAGGATGGGATCGTGTGTTGAAAGACCTACTCATCTTAATCTTGGATATGTCCAAAATTGCTTTTTGGACATCTCGTTGATGCTTCCTTCAAGATTTCAGCAAGATGATATATGGAAATAGCTATGTTGTGCATATAAGAATGTATCTGGGCTGTCTGAATGCTGACCACCCAGTACTTAGAAGATGCATATGTTTGAAAGACGTGTTCCTTTTCCTAAAGAGGTGAAGCTTGACCCAGTTTTTGACATTCATGGGTTCTTGGACTGTACTGGCCAGCTGCTACCCCAGATGTTACCCATACTTGAACTCTCCACAAGTATATTCAATCCAGTAGCTACTGGGACAGCCCATAGATCCAAATGAAAGAGAGAAAGGAGAATCTTATTTGTAGTTTGTGGGCAGAAGGTACAGACCAGTCAGTTCTCTGCATTGTATCTTCATTTTCTGATTGCTCACAGATGCCTGTGAGCATAAGGTCCCTCGTGTCCACATGCTGAAGACTATTTTCCTCTAGAGTTTCTGTGTTCTTGCTTCATAGTTCTGGTCACGGTGGGCCTCCTTGGTATCCTGTGGTATGTTTTGTATTGTTTTGTTTTCCTTTAAAATTTCAGAAGCAGTATGAGATCTGTGTTACAGCCAGAATGGTGTTTTCGCAGGATAATACCAAGGCTGTGTTCTACACATCATGAGAGCCTGTGAGGAAGTTTGACAGTAGGGGACCCTACTGAAATACTATGGGAAACTCTAGCTGCAGTCTCACCCATACTACCATTTGGAAGCTGTTCTTGCAGGGAAAGACCTCCCAGACTCTTCCTGGGCTTTGTCTTGTAGAGTGAATTAATTAGGTTGCTCAAAGTAAACAGATGGGATCTAGTGTTCAAGCTTACTCCTTTGGCTGTCTGTTACTTATTCAGCAGTATCTTCTAAGTTGATATTGGCAGGTGAAAGTCAATGAAGAACAAAAAGAGAACAAGTAAAGAGAGAACAGAAATAGAAAGAATGGCAATAGAATTGCTTTCCACGGTCCGTGTAGAAGATGATGACTCAGGAGAATTTCTTCACACATCACATGTGCAAAATGTGCCTGAGGAGAAGAATCACGGGCTTCCAGAAAGATTGATTAGCTGAAATGATTGTGAGTGGTATTCTAGTCCAGAAAAACAAGAGGAAGAAACCCAGCCGAACTATGATGGTACTGCTCATAGCACGCAGGAGTCCAACTTGATCTATTTAGAATAAACAAATTATTCTGGTCTCATCCTAGGAAAAGAGCTCAGTGGACCTGATCCAATTAAAATGGCAGCACTGAGGCAGAAAGGGCTGAAATAAATCTTACTGCTGTTCTGGAGCAGTAGCAAGGGCAATGGGATCTCCAAAGCTCTTCTCTTCATTAGGTGAGGGGAGAAGGATGGATGTATCTGGGTGTCTTCCCTGTCAGTGTCATTCTGGAGAGAAAGAGAAGTGTGACATTAGGAAATTTAGGTCTGAAAAGGAACTGAGAATGAGATATATGGACAGATGCAATAGAAGGAAGTGATTAGTCCTAAGAGAATTCTCCCTTTGCAAGGTTAAGGGGTTAGAGGAGCTGTTTAGAGGAAGGTCAATGACCTCTTAGCATTTTGGTTTCTGTGACCTCCTTACAGAAATCAGCTTTTACAGACACTCTTTCAGTCTAAATAAAACAGAAATGCAATCAACTTCTCCAAGGCTTCTTGTACAGTTTACCTCTCCATCCTCAAGGCAACTTGAGAAGAACGGTCCTTAGTTAACTGACTTTGCTGAGGCATTTTCAAATTTAAACTTCATAGGAACGTAAAAACCTTGGATGGATAGAGAATTGCACAAAAGGTTAGCTTTAGAGCTCAGAGTCACTTCAAATTTGCAAATGGCATTGTCATTCTTGCAGAAGCCCTGGAGAGACAGGGAAAGAGTAATTAGGCAGAAGTTCACAGTAGGTGAGGAATAATTAGGAGCTGCTGAGAAATGGCTGATGAGGACAACTCGGATGGTGCCTAGGGAAAAGAGCACTGCAGCTCGTATACACATAAATGAGGTACGCTTGTGATCAGAAGTTAGAATTCAGATATAAGGGTCTCTTTTTGTATCCATCAGCACTCCTCAATTCATACACCCTTCCTTGTTGTTGAATCCCTGTACCTTCTGTCTGCTGAAGTGTTGTTACCCTTCTCATTACAGTAGTAGTTGAACCTGTTCTTCCCAGATGGGGACCAGAGATGAGGAGACAGCTGGACCCAATGTCAGCAGGACATCAATGTTGTCTTAGTATAAAGATTCTCAATTTTGACTCTAAATGCTGTCCTCTGTGCTGTTTGGGGGCTGGTCACTAAAAGACATCATTATGCCCTCACACATGCTCCTGAGCTGATGTGATGCTGCAGGCAGAAGAAAGATGCAGCTCCAGCATTACTCTCCATACAGAGGTGATGCTGAGAAACAGGAGTGAATGAGCTTGACTTCATCGACCAATATCTGCAATCTTTGTGATGGCGCATAGTTATTGATTTAACATTGTAAGAATACAGCACTAGCCATCATAGGTCATCTTATCTTACAAATCAAGACTAAATGTGTCAACAATCCTTACTGTAAGAGTGGTACAACCAACTATTTAAGGGTGATGTTTCCAGCCAGAATTACTACTTCTAGCAGGAGTCCCTATGGCTGTGGTAATACCTGGAGCTATTTTTAGATCCTCGAAGCAAGATTTGAACCACGGTGTCAGTATAATTGAACTCAGGAAATCCAAGGGTCAGTGTGTTGCAGGGGTGCTATATGAGTGGGTCTATGGAGTGACACAGCTGAAGCTGAGGACTGGATGACCGCACTCTGGGGTTTTGTACTCAGTACTATCTCTGGCCTTGTCTCAAGGACTGAATATCTGTTAGTGGTTTGAACACATTAGTTGTGTTTCTGGAGCAGTCCATCTGGTTTACTTTCAACGGAAACAGATCCTGTTCACTGACTTGAAGACTGAGAAGCAAAGCATGGTTCAGAGGGGACAGGCAGGAGAGTTGATTCAAAAGTACACTCCTGACCCCAGCTGAGCACTAGACCTGAGGCCCCTGGCTCTTTCTGTGTCTCTGATCCCCCTCTGTAAAGGGGAGGGGAGGTATTTTCTGCTTGCTGGCAATGAAAATAGGACAAAACAATCCTAAAGAGGAAGAGAGCTCAGAGGAATAAAGTGAGGAGTAAACACAGTTGTGCAGACTGCGTATCTTCTTTTCACTTTGACTTACTGCGGTGAGGATCCCTTATGGAGCCATCCCACAATCTTTGGTGAGATTGCACTAAGGTTCTCCATGTGTCCTGTGTCCTGTCTTCTGTCCCTTATCCAGGCAGATGGGAAATTGTTCCACGTGTAAAGGCAACTTCACCTGTCCATATCAAAAAAAGACAGGATCTGTACCTCAAGAACAATATTTTATTTGCCAATGCACTGCGTATTTTATTGACATTACAGTATTTAACACTGCAAATCGAAAATGATGTCATAGTTGTTTTAAAATTATCCATCATGACAATTCAGCTTCTTTGATTAATCTAGTATTGGCATTTAGGCACCATGATGTCCCTTTAGCAACTTGTGATGTTTTAGGCAATTTCATACTGTTTAACTTACATTTATTGTTAACAGTAGGAAGAAAATGGATTTTCTTCTACACAAGAATCCAAAGAAAAAAATCTCTACCCGTCCATTCTTATGATAAATGATCTTTATATTTTCATTATACTTTTATGAGATGAGCTTATTAAAACGTGAAAATAAAGCTAAGCAAATCCACCTTATCAAATAAAATGCACCAACGCGTTTTTACTATCGACATGGACAAGTTTTTTCTCCATCAGGCTACCTTGCTTTTCAAATTAAATGTCAAGTATCACATCTCCCCCAGAGATTTGAGCTATAGAGCAAAGTTTAGATTCGTCAACTACAAAATTATATTTACTTTAATGCTTATTACACATCGAATTACTGTGCTGTAACATGAATAAATATTGGGTTATAATGTTGTACCATTCAGAGCTTTAATGAAAGAAATTTCACTGCTTTAGTGCAGCTACTTGGCAGGGCAGAAAGGTCATGTATTTTAAGTGAACGTTAAGCTAAAACCATGACTGTCCTCAAAGAAAACAGTTTTTGTCTTGTCTAGTTATTCATCACATTTGTTGTTAAGATGTTGCATCTGGGCAATCCCTATTGCAGTTCCATGCACAGCTCTGTTACAAGGTAAATAGACTCTAGATGTCTTGCTTTACCAAAGGACGAACTGCATTGCAAGGACATGTATTCACAGTAACAACCTGATGTACCTGACTAAAACAGGAGGCTGCTCTGCCTGTGCCCAGAATGAGGATGCCTGAGCTCTTGTGTTTGGCTCCTGCGTTCAAAGATTGAACTTCAGAGGGGAAGAACCATGTTGCTCAGAGCAAGTTGTGAGTGGCCCACCACTGAGGATGGGACAACCCTGGCCCAGAGCTAGCCAGTGTCTGAGGTTGAGGCGTCCTCGCTGTGGGGCCGATGTAGGAAAGAACATCTTAAGCCACCATGAGAAATCAAGAATCATGAGAAGACATTACAAACTAGACCCCATAATCTTTGTCACCTCTTCTCTTGACAAGACTACCGTTGCATCCCTGCTGCTTATTCACAAGCTACTGCTGTAATCTATTCATAGAATCATAGAATGGTAGGGGTTGGAAGGGACCTCTAGAGATCATCTAGTCCAACCCCCCTGCTAAAGCAGGTTAGCCTAGAGCAGGTTGCACAGGAATGCATCCAGGCGGGT
>VZSC01000261.1:40111-51951 GCA_013398225.1 Steatornis caripensis | reverse complement strand
GAGCCTGTTGTCCACCAGCACTCCCAGGTCTTTCTCCACAGAGCTGCTCTCCAGCAAGTCAACCCCCAGCCTGTACTGGCACATGGGGTTGTTCCTCCCCAGGTGCAAGACCCTACACTTGCCCTTGTTGAACTTCATCAGGTTCCTCTCCGCCCAACTCTCCAGTCTATCCGGGTCACGCTGAATGGCAGCACAGCCTTCCGGTGAGTCAGCCACTCCCCCCAGCTTTGTATCGTCAGCAAACTTGCTGAGGGTACACTCTGTCCCTTCATCCAAGTCGTTGATGAATACGTTTACTATTAGACAATCTCTGCTTGTTTGGCTTTGATATACATTTCCCTTTCTATTCCTAGACTCATCCTGTTAAGTGTTGTCCTGTGGGTCAGATTTTATGCCAAACTCTGTGTTCTTTTATTTTTTTATAGTGAGAGGGCAGTGCAGAAAAAAATGCTTTTTCTACTTTCTCAGTTTCCTTCTAGTTCACAGCCTCATTTGATTAAGGTTTCCTGCAAGTCAAAGTAGATGTGAGTACAGAATGAGACAATGTTATTTGTCAAAGGTCATGTAGAACTGGGAATAAATATGAGGAAACCGGTGTTTGCCAGCTGCTCAGACTAACAAATCCGGATCTGCTGTTTCAGGCTTCCTGTGCCATTTACGTTGGTAAGGACTCTTTCAGGGTGAGGATCTCATAGGACTTAATTTGGTCTTGCTTGATTAACTTCTGATTTATGTAAAACCACCTCTAAATTTGCCTTTATGTTTGCATCTTAAAAAGACTGGTTTAATCCTGTTACCTAATATTAAATTTTAAGACTTCAAGTCAGGGGTCATGGTTGTTTGGTAATACTGCCTTGGATAAAAATGGTGTGACATTATTCCAACAGTATTAATCTTAATGAGGTGTGCAGTCTTACTAGGTGTGTATCAAGGACACCATATTTACACGTTAACTTTATTATGCCAGTTAATGCAATTAGTGTAGTGTTGCTAATGTAGTTAAAAGTTTTATCAGTAATCATATAATCTCCAGTAGGATAAGTATGAAGAGTTATTAATGCGGTAATTTATTATTAGCAAGTAGAGAAGCAGCAGAGCAATAAACTTAGCCTTGCTGCTGTAATGTCTTTGTACGCCAGCACATTTTGGTTTTCATAGCATGACTGTGTAATTCCTTACACTGACTACTGGCTGCTGCTGGATTCTGTCTGACATCATATAAAAAGGACTTGGCACCCTTTTGAAGATCTCAGTGTTCCTCAGTCAGTTATGTGGTGGATGATTTTCTTTCACTTTTTCTCCCTCCTTTTGACAGCTTGCAGCAGGTCTGACTCTTATCTGATCAGGATTCCTGTCTGTGAAAAAGATCTTTAAATACCTTCAGTTCAAGGACACTGTAGACTGTCTCTTTCAACTAATATAAGGTACCAGAATAGTGAAATTTAATGAGATAGAACACCAAATTGATTGTCTCGAGTACCTGAGAGGGTAGTTAAGATGATGTGTCAATCACTTTGAATTAACAGCTTGTACCATCATCATGTGACATTTCTACAGAATGACACGAACGCACTTGGTGTCACAAGACTTATATTTGCACTTGGATTTAACAAGCAGTCAAAAATCATTAAGGGGCATGGACTGCTTTGCTTGGTTGAGAGGACACAGCTTGTGTGGTTTTGAACAGTTTAAAAAATATTGATGCATTAGTTTTAAGACAACTTTTAGTTTATTTTTCCATCAAAAATATTTTAATTCTACAGAGTCTTTTGATGTCTGGGAGACAGACAATTATTCACCGTATTACAGAATGGTTATCTAGAGGCACAAAGTTGAGTCATGTCCACTTGTGTTTCATTATTCAACATGAGTCATGACCTAGGTAAAAATCTGATTAGATGAGGTGTGTCTTCAGATTTTTCATCAAACTGAGTCTTCTTCCAGACACAATTATATGGGCTGGTGCCCTGGTTTGACCCCAATGCAGTACTCCATACACATCATGCTTGGAATAAAGGTGAGGGATCACAAGGGTCACTCCCTCTCCCCTTATGGCCAGGGCACTGATGGGCTCTAACGGCCCTGAGCAGCCTCACCTGGTGCTTCTGCCCACACCCATGGCCCAGGAGCCTATTTAAGCCCAGTATGGGGCTATTAGGCTGGGCTGGTGATGTTGCAGGATGCTGCTCTCCAACTCTACCTGCTGAGGAGGACTCTACCTATTCTGCTTTTGATTCTGAATCCAGCTCCTGGCTGGTGCTGAGTACAGTCTGGGACTTTCCTTTCGTGCCCCACAACGTTTGGGTGACGTATTTATCACGGGTGGTGGGGGGAGCCTGATATTGGGTTTGTGCATATTTTCCCATTATTATAATACACAATTCTTGTAGTTAGATTAAAGTTGTTCTTAACCTTTCCAACCCAGAAGTGTCTTTACCTTTTCTCTTTCCCCTCCGTTTTGGGAAGGGAGGGAGTTAACAAAGAATGTCTGTTGTTTGTTTAATAGCTAGCCCAGCTTTAAACTGTGACAGCTGGCCTGCTGTGTGCTGGAGAGTGATATGATAAAGCTGGCTGCACAGCTGCTTCATGTCACAAGAACAGCATAAAACATCTAGGTGACACTAGTGAAACTGGACCACTAACTATGACTCTGGATTTGGGAGCTTTGACAGAATAAGAATTGAAGGATGAGATTACAGCTTCTTCTCTGTGAAGGGATATGAAGACAGTTTTCCTGCCCTCCTGATTTTCCCATGTGTGTGTCTGAATTCTGATTCAGTGCAGGAAGTACAATGCATATATCAGGTACATGGCGCTGTCTCTTGTGCTCCTGCTGTCACAGACCATTTTGGATTCAAATAAGGATGCAAGTAATTCTAAGGAAGGAGTTTTAAGCTTTAGGCTTTTTTCTCTCCTTAGCTCTCCAGAATTCACATTTTGTTACTTTCAAGATCTGCTGCAAAAGCAACCTGTGAGTTTTTATTATGGGGTTGAAAGTCCGAGAGAGAAAGGAAAGGTATTAGGAAGGGAAGATTTACTTTACACACTGCTGCATCAGGTACTTTTATGTGGATGAAGAAGAAAATCTCAACATTTAGGGACAGCATGCAAGGAGAAACAACCGTGAACACAGAAACACTTGTGGAAGGAGCTTGTCTGGAATCAGTGGAAAGCAGAATGGAATTAGCAAACTGCATAAACCTGGGCTGGGAATTAGAAGAAGGCTTTAAGAGCTGCGTGTTTCTTAAATGACATCTAGGTTAGGGCAAGACTCTCCTGGTTGAATTTAGGATAGACTTTGGGTTATTTTATGAAACAGATCACATCATCTGTTTTCTTGGATAGGGAGTTTGGACTTGGTAAGCCTGTCAGTCCTATCTCCTTAAAAGCTTTGAGAAACGTGTTGACAAGAGTAGTGCCTAGGAGAGTCTTAGGGATCAGGACAAAGCAGCTGAATCTTATACAGAGCCATACACAATTTGTTCTTAGGAGGATCTTAATTTTATATGTTAGTTACACCACATTGTGATGTTGCTGAAAATCTGTCAAATACCAGTTTGGGCACTTTCTATGCTTAATAATAATGGCAGCAATATAGGACTGACTTATTGTAGAGCTGTCCATTCATAAAGATCCCAAAGCATCTATATTCTGCTGTGCCTAATGAGTATCACAGGCTTGTCAGCCATTCCAGTGGAATAGAGCTGTCAGATTCTCAGATATAACCGAAGAGAGAGCAAGAGCTACCCAATGACATTTAAAATTCCTTTCAAGTAGGCATGGATAGTAAAATGCCAGCAACAGGGTTAGACAAGTTCATAACAAGCCTCATAAATGGGTTACTCTAAATGAGAATGTGGAGGTCTCAATAATAAACCCCCCACACCTGCTTTCTCAAAATAAACCTTTTAATTGAATTTTCTGTTCTTGTCGGATCCTTTTTGAATCTGTTTCCCCATCTCTGAGTTGCAGCTGTGCCTCCAATCTCAATCTGAGCCATCTGTTCCCCTCCTAATATTAACATCTTCTATCATATAGTGTACTACACCCAGAAAAAAAGAAAAGATAAGATCACTTTCTCCTGGGAGGAAACCTTATATTTTAGCAAAAGGTTCATCTGTCACATTAAAATGACACTTTCCCCCACACAAATACGCACCTGCCACATTAGGATATTATTAATAATCCAGCCTTCGTGTGTTTGACAAGCCAAAGAAAATTAACCAAAAAATGTGAAAAGGTGTAAGACAGGTGAGAGCAAGTCAACTTTTCTTTTCAGAATTACAGCAACCGAACTGATCCACAGTAGAAAATAATTACGTTTTAAATGAAGTGTTCTAACTTAACTCCTTGTATACATTGCAAATTGCTATTAATTTCCAGTTATACAGATATCTGTTTAAGCTCAGTCAAGTTTACTGAGTTGTGTTGACTCTTCTTAGTTCCAGCATAGAACTACAAATCTCCCCTTCTGTGTTGTTGTGGTCTTTCTCTAGCTGACCTCCACCACTCTTAGTGTAATCCCAAATCCGCAGGGGATTTGTGGGTTTGAGGAAGATGTGACTCTGGTAATGCTCAATTTTGCCTGTAACTGCAGGTTTAGGTTGAACTGAAGAGTTGGCCTCCCAGTGAAAACAGAGTGGTAGTGGAAATAAAGGAATAGACTCACTCAAGGTTTGGGGTTGACCCTAGTAAGTTAAGGAAAAGAGTTGTAGTGGGAAAGTCTTAAAATGTTGTGAAAACTTGAAAACTGGCCTGAGAGAATTAGGCTGGGATGAAAAAATAGAAACTAGAAAGAAATCAGGTAGCATCAGGAAGCAACTTGGAAGGGTGAGGTGAGGATTCAGGTTTGGTTGGAAGAATCAGGGAACTTGTAATGAAACACAAGCTGAGATCCTGGCTGGAGCAATTTAATTGAAGAAATATTATGCGATCAAGTAACATAATTGTGTATGTATGTATGTGCATATATAAGCATATCCACAAGTAACTGAATTAAGGTTAAAAAGGACATCTTAATTTTGACTTCTGTTAGTTTCTAAGTTCCTAGGTTTTTGAAAATTAATGGGTTTTAATGTAGATATTTCTCACGTAAGAAGAATATATAGTATTGGGTTAGTCACAAATTGCCTACATATTCTATTCTTTATTCTTCTCATTTTATGGCTTATTTTTACTGTTATCCTTTTCCTGACTGACTTCACCTTTTGTGAGTTCTGCTGTGAACTAACCATTAACAAACACTAAGAATAATGAGATCAAAAGAAAACACTGGTATTATCACAGAAGAAAAAATGTCAAACCTTCATATTTATATTATTCCACAGAATGTCTGGATTGAAGCAAGCAGATCTGAAAGTCACTGTTCATCTTATCCAAAAAAGCTGTCTTTTTGTCATGGAGAAATTTCAACATTAGATGGCAGGTTCTGTGTAATAAAAGTTTGGGAATCTTGGTGCACTTCATTCAAANCATATTTATATTATTCCACAGAATGTCTGGATTGAAGCAAGCAGATCTGAAAGTCACTGTTCATCTTATCCAAAAAAGCTGTCTTTTTGTCATGGAGAAATTTCAACATTAGATGGCAGGTTCTGTGTAATAAAAGTTTGGGAATCTTGGTGCACTTTATTCAAAATTCTTGTTTTTCCTAATTAGCATTTCTGCCTAATCTAGATACTCTCAGTTTGCGCCCCTCAGGGAGGGAGACATGTGTTTCTCTAATCGTGGAAATTATCATCCAAAGCATCATAGTGACTCAGGCATTGGATTCCCATTTACAAACAAGTATTTGGAAATCTGAGTTCTGGGGATTTTTGTAGAAACTAGGAGCATAGAGTCTTGTAAACGTTAAAGCTTTGAATGTAGCCCACAATAGCTATTCTGTACTAATGCTTCTTGTGGACAGTCTGGTTTTGGCTTAAGCTAAGCTGCAGAAAAGCACACTCATGGCCAGCTAGTTACTGAATTTATGAGCTGGGATGCGGAGCTCCCTACATATTCAATGGTAAGATATAGAAGGCAGTTCAGCCAAGCTGAATCTTCTTCTGAAGTCTTTCTCTATTGATTAGAGAAGATAGTTAACTTGGGGTGCCTAAATTGAGTGCCAATAGTTTAATAGAAAGAGTCTTAGCTGTAGGCTGGAATAATGCCACTGGCATTGGGGAATGGCGCATGGCAATTTATTAATTTCAGTCCAGCAGCAGATACATTGTCCACGAGCCAACAGCGAGGATAAATGACTGCAGAGTAGTAGTGCTTTATATTCTTACTCTGGTTCACTCTCACAGTGGCTTGGTGTTTGCAGATCACAGAATCCTNCTCCAGGCTAAACAGACCCAGGTATCTCAGCCTTTCATCATAAAAGAGATGCTCCATTCCCCTCATCATCTTTGAAACCCTCTGCTGGACTCTCTCCAATAGTTCCTTGTCTTTCTTGAAGATGGCCTAGATGACTTTTGAAGTCAGAGCTTGGGTTGCAAAGACACATAAAAGTTTTGGAAAATGTTACCTGAAACATAAAGCATATCTAGATTTCGACATCTTTTCACTGATCCTGCCTCACTCACTAAAATGCAGTGTACTACCACAATTAATAGAAGATTCATATGGTATAATTTATATACATGATTTAAAATGTCTAGTACTGGAACATGGAGTTTTCTCTATGATCTACAAAGTCACATTGACTGCCTTTCTCTGGGAAAGTCATTAGTTGCCTAGAGGATATCATGCCTCTGGATATTCCATGTACCCTATACTAATGAAATGGTTTCACCTACCATAGAAACTTATCTAGGATTGAATAACTGTCTATTTGACCAGCAGAGTTTGAGGCAAAAGAAGCAAATATGTTTCCTGGATCCTACATAGCTTGAAGTCCTTGAAAAATTTTATGAAAAGGAATATAACAATATGGCAAAGTTGAAAAAGGCAGAGTATATTTTCCCAACTAATTCCTACCCCACGAATGCTTTAGTGTCTGCAAGGTTCTGGAAATGCAGTGCTGCAACTAACAAACTCAAGTTACAAGTAATGTTAGGACCTAAACCCAAGAGGCTTTAGTAGAGTTTTATGTATCAGAAGAAAGTCCCTTGGAGTGTAAAAATAGCCTGCTGATTATTGAACAGAAATGTCAGAATGGCAATGATATTTTAAGGAAAGAAGGCAACTTCAAAAGCCACTTGTCTCTCCTAGGGATGCTGCTGTATTCAGCTCAGTTTAGAGCATTTTCTGTTCAGAGCCTCCCAAAGGATTGGCTCAGGCATGAGAAGTTCACGTCACATGGATGGCCATGAACTATGTCCTTTGGTAAGGACTTTAAAAAATAGAGGAGGAGTAAGACTCAGGGATTTGGAACATATTTGTCACCAAATGATCCTTCATTCCATTACAGCATCTACCAATCTTGTTGCTCTCNTATGTATCAGAAGAAAGTCCCTTGGAGTGTAAAAATAGCCTGCTGATTATTGAACAGAAATGTCAGAATGGCAATGATATTTTAAGGAAAGAAGGCAACTTCAAAAGCCACTTGTCTCTCCTAGGGATGCTGCTGTATTCAGCTCAGTTTAGAGCATTTTCTGTTCAGAGCCTCCCAAAGGATTGGCTCAGGCATGAGAAGTTCACGTCACACGGTTGGCCATGAACTATGTCCTTTGGTAAGAACTTTAAAAAATAGAGGAGTAAGACTCAGGGATTTGGAACATATTTGTCACCAAATGATCCTCCATTCCATTACAGCATCTACCAATCTTGTTGCTCTCAGAATGAAAAGATGCTCTTTCCTTCTGATGTTGTGACTTGAGGTCCTTTTTCCAATAGTTTGGTCCTGATGAGCCCAAGCTCCCATAATTCAGTAATTACTGTCTAAAAAATGTCTTAATGTCTTTATATCTTTAAAACCATGCCCACATATTTGGAAAAGTAATCACAGTCCCAGAAAGTTAACAAAGCTAATGAGACATATGAAACAACAGGTCTGATTAATACTGAAAATGACAGTAAGAAAAAGTGGAAGGTTTACTGATGTATCATGATGTATCCCTGCAGGGCATGTCTAGTAATGTCCTATTCCAAATATGTTACTATTCTCAGGCATGTTTTTATTGCAATCAAGTATTAAGATAAAAACTTGTTCATGTTCTTGCTATGTGTTTGATTATTCATTGAATATGTCATAGAATGTCTTCTACAGAAACTAAGCCTCAGCTTTGGTTGGCTGATTACACATACCGAATGTATCAGAGACAAAGACAGCAGGTAATGTTACATTATATCCAAACAAAGCTGTTTGAACTTTTTGGAGGAAATATTATTGTTAGAACATACAGAAATAATTTTCTGTAAATTACTGCTTACAAAAACAATCTATTGGCTCACACAAAATGACTGCATTTCAGACGAAAATGTATTTTGGAGCAAAATAAAATTTCTTAATACTAAATAGGATAGTATCCCTTTACATAAAGAAAAACTATCTAGTATTTGTGTACACATGGTTTCTTTTCCAAAGTGGAATATGTTTGTTGACTGAGGACATGAGTTAACTTTAGAACAAAAGAGCTATCCCACTGGGTTGGACCAACAGACCATCTAATCTTGTATTCTGTTTCCAACAGGGGCTGGTACCAAATGTTTAGAGAAGAGTCTAAGAAACAAGCAGCATACAAAGGGATACTTCCCACCTTCCAGATATATTGTTTACGGACTTCCTGAGCTGGTGACTATTTTCAGACCATCTGCTTACTGCACCCATTCTCCATGAATTAGTCTAGGGCTTTTAAATGCATTAGCGCCTTTCTCCTGGGCCTCCACAGCATCCTGTGGTAATGAGTTTCACAGTTTTATTATGCATGATGTGAAAAAGTGCTGTTGATGGAAGGAGGTATTTCCAGAGGGTGATTCATCCTTCCTGTCTTAGCAGAGGATTAATTACCCTTTGAAGAGTCTCATCTTTCCGCATTGACGTTAGAGCTTTAGTCAATTACTTTACAGTAGGCATCTACATTTTAGATAACTACAGATAGGGGAGAGTTATCCCAGTATTAGGGTCAGTTTAATTAAATGCAATAACCTCTTTTGGTTAAACACCCTCAGCATAATACTTTTCTGTAGATTTTGATGATAGGAAATACCATCAAGTTTTCCACAAAGATGTACTTGAATGAAAAATTGCTGCCTACCTTTGTAAGACTGCTGGCAAGGCTTTCCCTCTGCCGGTTTAAAGTAATTAACTTTGTGTGTAGATGAGGCCTAAAGGATCATTATATTAGGTTCCATTATTTGTCTTTTTTTATGGAAGGACTTTGGCTAGTACATGTGGATGGTTACGTTGTACGAACTGTGCTCTGAAGTGGATGGCCAAATTCTTGTCCTATCAGTTAGTGGTTACTAAACAAATAATTTTTTAGAAGGAGAGAACCTCACTAGACTTTGGGAAGTGAGCCATGTATCGTATATCAACTATATTAACAAAGAAGGTGGTTTTTACATTCAGAAGATAGAGGTTTGTACTTTGGGAGATGACAATGCACACAACACTGATCGTGTAGATATAAGGTTTTTAAGCAAAGTAAGCTTTAAATCTTTCAATGCACCTATTACCTCAAAAGACTAATTAAATCATGTAAACCTTATTTTTAATAGCCCATAGCATAGACTGAAGAAATTATGTTATAATGAATACATATTTTTAACTCTTGGGATAAGAAATCTCAATAAAATATGCATTCACACAATATGCTGGAACCATTATATCTCTGAAATAGTTTTTATTTGGCAAAAGCACAGACACTGCTTGGCATTAACTAACTTAGCTCCTGTAATTGTAATCAAGGGACATCACTGCACCAGTACTCAGTTTCTAACAATAAGCTTCATAAAGCTTGTTAATGAAACTCACCATTTAAACATTTTTTGGGTTTTTTTGAGAATACTTCTTTCCCCAAAAAGTAATAAAGGTGTAGAAAAAACCCTAAACCCAATCAAACATCCTTTTCACTTAAACTTGACTCTCTCCCCTAGTGTCATAGAAACAGAAACACTGGCATTTTGCAGCTAGAACTGCAGCAGGATGAAATAAAATGGTTAGCTCATTAATGCAAGCCCTGTGAGACTTGAATTTCTTGCTCAGTCACAGATGTCTGGTGTCCTTGTGCAATTGACTGGTGAATGGCACAGTACAGGGATGGCTAAGTTAGCTCTCAAGTGGGGTGGCCACTGGAAGCAGTAAGGCTGTCGTAGCAATGTGCCACAGCATAGATCTCTGATGGAATAAATAGATTCAGTAATGGCTTTGCATTACCGCTGGACGAGGGTAGAACACTACAAGGAAGTCAGTGTCTGAATGCTCTTCTTGACCTTTTGCATATGAAAGGAGCAGGACGGTAAAAGCATGTTTTGGAGTGAATCTTGGATTGATAAGGGTGTTGTTAGACTATTTAAATGTTTATACCTAAGTCTGAGAAAGCTTGGATGGAAGTTAGGTACAGAGCTGCCAGGCCATGCCAAGATGAAGTCATTAAAAGCAGAAAATCAATGGAAAGTTGTCTGGCAGAAACCCCACTTATTTAGACCTTAGGGTGTCTCCAAACTTAGTAAATAAAGTGGGATGAATTTCAGTGTCAGTCAGGTGCCCATGTTTATTTGTGGCTTTTTCCTTTAGCTTTTTTGTATTTTGTATTTCTTGTAAACATTGGACAGTGGTAAGCCTCTGCTTCACAATGATATTTTGAAATAATAGGATGACAATTTTACAAATGCTGTGAAAATGACAGGCTGTAAGTCAAATATGTAGACGTCATTCAGAAATGGTCTCACTATTTGCTTATGTACTGTCTAACTATGGAGATTGCCTTTTTTCTTTTCCTGTTGGCAAGGTGAATTTTTTTTGTAGAGGCTGGACTTTCTGACAATAAATGCACAGGATATTGGCATTCATTGTACTGACCTACCTCATGGAAGTCATGTAATAGGTATTTAATGGTAATAAAAGTGTTTCGAGAGTCCCCAATGAACAGCATTCTATGTTTGCATAGTTGCATTCTTGAAACACTTCTGTTTGTACAGCTATGAATCTGAGGGCAGCAATATAAGTTAGAATGTCATCATACAAATTAAGTGTTTATCAATTAAAACAATGTGTTATTCAGGAAATTGCTATTATAATCTATGATTTCTAGTAGATCTGGATGAACTACTCTGAAATTATTTGTTGAATTTCTCTCTCTTATGCTTTTTGTGAGCATAGAGCATTTCGTATATTTGCAGATATTTCAGTTTGCGGATGGTGTTTGCAAACTACTTAGTCTGAACTGCTTAATTATTGATAGTTGTGATTAAAAATTCTAGCTGTGTATGTGGAATTTCTGACAGATGGCAAATGCATCTTTGGCAAATGGTGGACTCTTATTTTTCTTGCCTCTTCCAATTTTTCTTTTGGAATGAAAGTCAACAGCATCTTAGACTGTATCAGCAGGAACATAGTAGATCAAGGAAAGTGATCATCACTCAGCGCTGATTACAGCACATACGGAATATTGTGTCCAGGTTTAGGTCTGTCAGTACAAGAAAGATGTTGATGAACTTGCATGATGGCCACCAACACAGTGAGGGGTTAGAGCACTTGCTGGGACACGTGAGGAAACGCTGAGGGAGTGGATCTTATTCAGCCTGTTGAAGAGATGGCTTCTGAGGGACCTAACAGCAACCTGGTCATACCTGGACAAAACAATGCAGAATGGAAATGCACAGCCAGTTGATGAGCCAATGGTATGTTGGGGTGCATTAAGAAGAGTGTGGCTAGCAGGTGGAGGGAGGTGATCCTCCCCCGCTACTCTGCC
>VZSC01000261.1:15033-39203 GCA_013398225.1 Steatornis caripensis | reverse complement strand
AGCTTTTTTGTATTTTGTATTTCTTGTAAACATTGGACAGTGGTAAGCCTCTGCTTCACAATGATATTTTGAAATAATAGGATGACAATTTTACAAATGCTGTGAAAATGACAGGCATTGCTGTAAGTCAAATATGTAGACGTCATTCAGAAATGGTCTCACTATTTGCTTATGTACTGTCTAACTATGGAGATTGCCTTTTTTCTTTTCCTGTTGGCAAGGTGAATTTTTTTGTAGAAGCTGGACTTTCTGACAATAAATGCACAGGATATTGGCATTCATTGTACTGACCTACCTCATGGAAGTCATGTAATAGGTATTTAATGGTAATAAAAGTGTTTCGAGAGTCCCCAATGAACAGCATTCTATGTTTGCATAGTTGCATTCTTGAAACACTTCTGTTTGTACAGCTATGAATCTGAGGGCAGCAATATAAGTTAGAATGTCATCATACAAATTAAGTGTTTATCAATTAAAACAATGTGTTATTCAGGAAATTGCTATTATAATCTATGATTTCTAGTAGATCTGGATGAACTACTCTGAAATTATTTGTTGAATTTCTCTCTCTTATGCTTTTTGTGAGCATAGAGCATTTCGTATATTTGCAGATATTTCAGTTTGCGGATGGTGTTTGCAAACTACTTAGTCTGAACTGCTTAATTATTGATAGTTGTGATTAAAAATTCTAGCTGTGTATGTGGAATTTCTGACAGATGGCAAATGCATCTTTGGCAAATGGTGGACTCTTATTTTTCTTGCCTCTTCCAATTTTTCTTTTGGAATGAAAGTCAACAGCATCTTAGACTGTATCAGCAGGAACATAGTAGATCAAGGAAAGTGATCATCACTCAGCGCTGATTACAGCACATACGGAATATTGTGTCCAGGTTTAGGTCTGTCAGTACAAGAAAGATGTTGATGAACTTGCATGATGGCCACCAACACAGTGAGGGGTTAGAGCACTTGCTGGGACACGTGAGGAAACGCTGAGGGAGTGGATCTTATTCAGCCTATTGAAGAGATGGCTTCTGAGGGACCTAACAGCAACCTGGTCATACCTGGACAAAACAATGCAGAATGGAAATGCACAGCCAGTTGATGAGCCAATGGTATGTTGGGGTGCATTAAGAAGAGTGTGGCTAGCAGGTGGAGGGAGGTGATCCTCCCCCGCTACTCTGCCGTGGGGAGGCCACATCTGGAGTGCTGTGTCCAGTTCTGTGCTACCCACTTCAAGAAAGATGGGGAACTACTGGAGAGAGTCCAGCAGAGGGCAACAAAGATGATGAGGGGAGTGGAGCATCTCTCTTTTGAGGAAAGGCTGAGAGACCTGGGCCTGTTTAGCCTGGAAAAGAGAAGACTGAGAGGGGATCTCATCAATGTTGATCAACATCTAAAAGGCGGGTGTCCAGAGGATGGGCCCAGACTCTTCAGCGGTGCCCAGGAACAGGACAAGGGGCAACAGGCACAAACTGGAACACAGGAAGTTACACCTGAACATGAGGAAGAACATCTTCACTGTGAGGGTGCCAGAGCTGTGGCACAGGATGCCCAGAGAGGTTGTGGAGTCTCCTTCTCTGGAGACATTCAAAATCTGCCTGGACGCGTTCCTGTGCAACCTGCTCTGGGGGCACCTGCTTTAGTAGGGCAGTTGGACTGGGTGATCTCCAAAGGCCCCTTCCAACCCCTACCATGCTGTGATTCTGTGAGATGGCAATGAAAGATGACAATGTCAAATAAGGTCCTCAGGTCTCAGAGGACCAGGAGGCAGGAGACAGACTATGCATCTTTACGGACTGAACTGTGACCAAATTGTGTTGTGGTTGCTTCCTGAGCTGGTGACTGTGACTCTCTGGGGTGAGCATTCATAAGGTCCAACTTCGGAAAACTTCTGCGAGTGCCCTGCAGTGCTGATGTATGACTGGATGTGCCAAACATTGCACAGCAAAATTCTCTACTGGAAGAAATTTCACTAAAGCCAATGAAGTTAGATCAGCAGATGGTTTGGTATTTGACAAGTGTGCATGCTTGCTAGAGTATTTGTGGAAGTAAAGACAAAAGAGCTGCCACT
This sequence comes from Steatornis caripensis, assembly GCA_013398225.1. Taxonomy (NCBI): domain Eukaryota; kingdom Metazoa; phylum Chordata; class Aves; order Caprimulgiformes; family Steatornithidae; genus Steatornis; species Steatornis caripensis. The sequence goes on along the minus strand of VZSC01000261.1, from coordinate 37,132 downwards.
GAGGTAAGATTCATTGACAGTGCTTGGATATGCTGTGTGATGTATAGTCAAGTTCTGGGAAGCACTAAGTGCCTTCTGCAAGGCCCAGAAATGCTGGGATCTCATTGACTTCTGATTATATAGTCTGAATTTAAAGTGATGTTTGTGCATGCCAGACATGCATAAACTACATGTTTTATGCATCTTAGTTTATCAGTATGCTGCTGATTATGCTCCATCTCCATTAATGTTGGTATATTCAGCTGTTTACAAGGAGCTCTAAGCAGCCTGTGGGAACACAATGTCTCTCAGTCTTGCGGGTGGGTGGCATGGTTTGAGACTGAACTGACAGCAGACTAAAGGGGCTCGGATATCCCAAATGCTTTTAGTCACAGATACGTTTGGCATTAGTGTGTGACATGGCCTCCCCATCCCATGGGGAGGCACTGCAGTCCGGTACCAGATGGGGGGGGCTGACGTGGTCCCCCTCTCCAGGAGCCTTCAGGCCAACTCTCAGGGCCTGTACCTCCTTCCATCAGTTATGGGATTTGACAGGGGGGATATGCTTGATTCTTATGACCTCAACTTCCTACAGCTGCTGGCTATTGGCTCTTGTCTGCTGGTGCTCAGGGCCCACCCTTTGAGAAGGTTCTCCCCATACAGCTGCAGACAGCTTAGGTACAGGGCCGCAATCTGAGGGTAAACCAAGCTGACCAGTCGCAACCGTGTGCCCAGCTACCATTAAAACTTACTGGTTTTTTGTCTGATCATCCACCTCACATTAAGCTCGGGACATATGGAGTCGCAAATTACCTAAACTACATTTAGGTGCCAGGTAAACAATAATGACTCACAAAACTGGCAAAACCTTTTGGTGGACTGAAAGTGGCCTTTAGGCTGAGACCTTCAAGAGCAGCAAAGGTCTTTCTGTCTTTCTTTTCTGCATATCCATCTGTCATTTCTCTGAGTCTGACCTCATTCCTCAATGCTAAGATGCTTTGGAAATTTGTCCAAATTAATTAGATAGCAGAGCTGTTTTCAAAAGCCTGTATCATTCAATTCCCATGCTGTCAGCTACCTATTAAATTACATAATATAGGATCCTATAAAGGAGATCAAGAATTTAGCTTACTTTTTGTCTATGTCCATAGCACACCACAGACCTGGTATTTACATGGAAGCCCATCTGAAATGCTAAAGGAAATAATTAACTCTAGCCTACAGACTCCATTGAAATTGCTTCTGAGCCCCACACTGACTCAAGAAATGAAACTGGAAGCTTTTTTTTAATGAGTCTTTTCTTAGTAACTATTAAAACAGTGATTTAGTCTTTTGTCTGTATCTTCCTTAATTTCAAGTACAATTAAAGGATGTCTGTGACTGCCAATCCTTTTCTGCAGCACCAAACTTTTTTGCTGTTTTGTTCAGTAATTCTTTCAGGAGATGACATGACTTTTAACAAGGCTCCCCAACCTCCTTTTTATGTCCAATAACGCCAGCTGCCTTCTTGCGTCTCTAATGAATGTATCTTCCTCGTCTCACTCCACCACCTCATCATTTTCATTGTATTCCCCTTCTTTAACAGGTGGTCTTGTGGGTATAACGACATCATTAAATAGCTCTAAAGCTGCTAGTAAGAAAATAGTTATTGAGTGAATCAGAATATCATCATATGAGATACCTTTACTGCTATAGCTGAATGAACAGCTTATAGTGTTTGCTAAATTTAACTGTTTCTCCTCTGCTTCATAGATTGTGGGTTTCTGTTGATTTCTGTGAATCATGATAGAGTTCTGTTCCCTATTTAAAGAGGTTTAGGGCCACCTGAAATATTTGGGGCTGCCTGCCACCCGTGCTGCCAATGGGGGCAGATGTGCCAGGGGGGTCTCTGGGTAACTCACATCTTAGATAAACACATGTAGGGCACACATAATACCCTGGAGCATTAAGAGTCTATATTTAGGCAACTGAGTTCCTCTGCTTGACTCACACACGACTGTGGCTTGAAAGGTGATTTGTTTCTTTTTCTACAATGCAAAAAATGCCTTCAGAGACGTTAAAAAAAGCCCCCCAAAACCCCCCAAAAGATGGGAAGGAGCAATGCTCTAAAACAAGTGGCCAGTAACTCCTGTCAAATATTCCCAATATTTATTATTAGCACAAGGAATACTGCATATTGTCAAGTGGTAAAATACAAACCTGGTCATAGTTCAGTCATCCTTCAGGGATTCATCAAGGAGAAAGAGGAGGAAAAATGAAGCCACATCCAAAGAACATGGAAAATTTAATTCTCTATGGGACTGAAGCACACCCGCAGAAAGCATCCAAAAGGTTTGCTTAAACTGGTTTTCTCAGCATGGAGATTTAGTTTTGGGGACAGAAAGTGAATCTCAAGGTAACTGGTTAAAGAAAAAGTTAGGAGTACTTCAGTATGGAATGTTGTTGTTAAATGTTATTTAAACGTGTTCTATTTAATTAAAAAAAATTAATGGTAGAGAATAGAGTGCAAAAAGCAGCCAGCGATTTGGGAGCCCTATTACCAGTAAAACCCCTGATGCAGCGTGTCCGGTGAGTGCTGTTTAAGATGAACGCTAGCACTCAAAAAAGACACAAGACAGACCTTCTGCACTAGTTTGANGTGCAAAAAGCAGCCAGCGATTTGGGAGCCCTATTACCAGTAAAACCCCTGATGCAGCGTGTCCGGTGAGTGCTGTTTAAGATGAACGCTAGCACTCAAAAAAGACACAAGACAGACCTTTTGCACTAGTTTGAAATCTTGATTAACTGCTCTTAACAATGATTGTGACCTGAAAAGCCAAGCCCAAGTATGAAGAGGGCACAGTCACATCCTTTTCTCCCCTTACTTAACGGCAGAAGTGCTGCTTTCCTCTCCAGGTAGGTGAGAAGAGGAAGTGTTAAATTAGGAGTCACCATAGGAAATGAAATCGCCAGCACAACTGATCCCTGGGTGAAGACTGGCCTGCTTAGATTAGAGTTTTGTTTAATTTGTACTCACACAGCAGCAGATGGGCCGCTGACATTCTGAGGTTTTACTGTGGACGTTACTGCTGGGCATGATCCATTGGTGGCTGTTGAATAATGTTTCACATTTACATTTTGCAGTTCACAGAACTATGACATCTCATGTCAATGCAAATAAACCTGTCACAGTCTGATACTGTATTTGAGGCAGTAGATTGAAAATTGATTGTGTGACTTGCCTGAATACAAATCACGTATTTATTTACCCTGAAGCATGGACTTACAATTAGTCAATACATATTCATAAAATATGGGTTAAGTAAATTAACACTTGCCTATTGTAAATTACAACTGAGAATAATTTGTGATGTCCGGGAAGTCGAAAATGCGGTTCATTTTAAAATGGATTTGATGCATTGCATTATTTAACCATTCCCTGAATAATTTCAAGCCATGAATTTAGATACAACACAAAGTATTGCTGACATGCAGAAAAAAATTGTTTAGAAGAATAGCCTTTCTCTTCCATATATTGATGCTCTTTTGCATATATGTTTTAATTGACCAGTTCAGAAAAAGAATTTTTCAATTTCTGCACATCCTATTGGCCTTACAGTTCTGTTACAGAGAGACCTAACCCCTCCATAAATTTCTGATACCTTTATCCATGCTACAGGGCTTCTTCCTTTATGAGTTAAAGTATAATGTATCATATTTAATCTAAGTTAATATTGGCTTGCTTTGCTCCCACCAGGATAAGTTATAATACTTACTCATCCTGGTGAAATAGTTATTTTGAAATGTATGGAAATGGTGGCTACTGGGAGAAAGGACTTCATACTTTGGCTAGAGATTGCATGGAAGATATTTGTAGCCCTGCTTTGCCTGATTTAAATCAGCCATCTGGCCCTGTTTTACTTGTTGGCTGGAAGCCTTGTCCCCTGGACCACTGAACATAAACCTGGCTAACGTGTGGTTTCCAAAAGTGGTCAATAGCTGTTGCCAGAGGAGGAGTATAGAAACAAGGCGTATTTGGAGAGTTATCCCTTCAGTGTATGTCCCGGCTTTCAGGAATATTCAGTGAAGATACATCCTCAGCCAGCAGTGGTTTCCTCTGTGTTTATAGCTCTTACTGGCTTTTCAGCCTGCTTGAAGATGTTTCCTGTGTTATTTCTCATTGTTATTTACCGTAAATTAAATCTCAGCTCTGACTGACCTTTCAGAAATTTTCACTGAGTACCTGTTTTTTTGGTGAAGTGCTTCTGTGTTTGTAAATTGGAATTTTTGTGTGAGAATTTGTTGTTGGAAAAAAAAAATAAAAAGAGAGACCAGTTCCAGTACAGAAAACGTGGACTATGTGTGGAAATGGGGTGTGGGTGAATATGAATTTCTCAGTGAACGGTGCTTCAAAGGGGTAAGGACCACACTTTAGAAATTACATTACTCTGCCAAAGAATTTACGGTGCAATAATCATATTCTGCAATCTTCTGCTGAGTAATTTATTACTCTTCAAGCAGGTACTNCAGTGAACGGTGCTTCAAAGGGGTAAGGACCACACTTTAGAAATTACATTACTCTGCCAAAGAATTTACGGTGCAATAATCATATTCTGCAATCTTCTGCTGAGTAATTTATTTCTCTTCAAGCAGGTACTTCGGTACTGAAGTCAACATGGGTAAGAGAGGTGGTATTCTGCCTGAATAAAGATTTAATTAAACCACTACAAATATGAGGAGAAGGCTGACTGTAATTTATACAACAAAAGTGTGGAATTGCATAATTTCTTGTGGTGAACACTGATGGCTGTGTGATACGGTTTTGTCCTTCTGGGAATGTAGAAGTGTAGAATTTTAAAGTGGGTTCATGCTCAGCATGATTTTTCCACTTTCTGGCCACGCACTGAGCAAATACTGCCCAATGTAGAGTGAATTATTTTCTTTTTTCTTCACCAGATCAAGTTCTTTTGAAATAAAGAAAAAAAGTAAAATGGTTTTGTGATTACAGGTCTCACCCACAAAACAGCTTTTTTATGGAAAGCTTGAACAATACAGAATTACTCTTAGATCAGAGGGTATTATATCCATCTTGGCTCTTAAGTTATATGGAAAGTTTTATATGGAATAATGAGTATTCTTCTGTCTGTAATAGTAAATAAAGGAAAGTAAGGTGATTTGCCTCTGGTATGTTAGTGTTATAGGTGTATAGTGTAGGTGTTAGTGTTTTCATCAGTACTTCCTCACCTGTTTGAAGGTGCCTAGGTACCAAACAAGTCCATTTTCAGTTTTTAATTCTAAGTATCTACTCACTTTAGAAAGAAACTTAAAAAATGAATTACTTCCTTTCTGTACCTAGAGAGACATATATATATGTTTTTACATCTTCACAACATTTAAAGTACGTTCCCAGCATGCTGATGCTCATGGAGTAATGCTGCTGGAAATCACTCCCATGGCATGTTGCTCAACCAGTGTGGTACAGATATGTAAGGGGGAGTGTTCCAGGGCTCCTGAAAGGTGCTTTTTGCCATGCTGTGTACAAGCTTGGACTGCTTTCACTGGTTCCCTTGGACAGTATGGGACTGTCTGCTTTGGGCTTGAGTTGATGAAGGTACTTGGCAGAGGTAGCTGAACTTACTGGAGCAAAGTGGGACGCTTCTGTCATGGGCCTTGTTGCCATTCTTTCTAAGCCCTGTGGGTTCCTCTGCTACAGCTGTCACTGCTGTCTGTGTGTTTTCTCTCTGTTCCTCCTTTCCTGGACATCTGCAGAGCAAAGCAGCCCACGTTCCTGAAGACCTCTCCCTTGCACAACTTAGTGCTGTGGTGTTAAGTCCAGCCTGCTATCAAGAAGCGGTGGTGTGACAAAAAGACAGGCTGGAAACCTGGAATCACTGTGGGAACTTTGGTGTGGCAGCATCACTCAATTCCGTGGTGTAGAAACCTTCCCACCAATGACTGCTTCTGTCTTAAAATAAAATGTACCATATGCTGGTAGTTGAATTGCTGTATTTAATTTCATTCTTTTAATTGAATCAATTTTTGAAACAAAATTAGCTTGAAACAAAATGTCATAAGGTTACATTTATAAAATAGGAAACCACATTCCAAAACAGGAAATCATATTGTTTTAAAACGTGTTACAGAAATAACTTTCTTGTTGTCTGGAGTAAGGTTTTGGAGTTGTTTTTTGTTGTTTTTTTTTTTTGATACCTAGGAAACTCGATTTTTAAAAATGAATTTACTACTCTTTGAAAAACACTGACATAGGTAAACTCTATGTCTGTCTCAGTGAAATGGGAATAATACTGCTCCTGCTCAAGGTAAGATATGTTCTATATACTGAAAGTAGTGATATTTTCCTCAGTTTGTAAATTACATCACATAAAATAAGCAGAACATTCCTAATCAGCAGAGTAATGTAAGGCATGTGGAACTGTAGAGGGCAATGCAAAATGGGGGACAGTATTTTAGGTGCCAAACACAAAAGAATTTTCACCCAGCCCCTCTGTCTCCCTGCATTGAAGAGCAACGTCTAGTTTTCCCCTTTGCCACCTTATAAAGCGAGATATGAGTTTTTGCCTCCACTCCCAGAGAGACATGTGGACGTGAATTCACAGCACAGGCTTCTAAGTTTTGCAGCAATCTGGCAGGCGTCCAGGTTAAAACACAGATAAATCACAGGCCAGCCATGAAGAAGACACAACTATAGTTATAACTCCAGAGTGCATGTTGTCTTCAAGGTGCATCTGTATTAGTGGTTTAGTTTGTGTCAGGAGAAAGCTTTTGAAGAAAACCATCTGTTTATCCCCTTTACTGTGTCTTTTTTTTTCCCTTCACACAGCAGAGTAGTCTTGATGTGCAGAAACTGGATTTCTTTGGCATGAAAGAGACCACAAGACATGCTCCAGGATTGCCCCAAAGGCACTCCAACTGTTAACGGATCTTCAGTTCACAGGAGCAGGCTAGAGCTACGTTAATGCAAGTCTCACTGACAATGTACACATGAGTGCTGGTCCTTACCACCAGTTGTTCCTCTCCAGATATCTACCCTTTGGTCACTCACTAATGTAGACAAGTTTTTTCCTGTACAGGAAGAGGAAACAGGTGGACTAATAGATTATTTCCCTATTTTCTTTTTCAAGTGTGCTCAGTGATCTGAGAGTCTGGCTCTTAATCACGGCAATCTGGCTCTTAGTCACCTGTTTCCTTCTCCAGTTTTGGTCCTTAGGCAGCTCTGCACAGGGCAGGCCTGGGTGATTGCTAGAATTTATAATAATATCAGGCAAATAGACAAAGTAGCTGTGAGAAGGTCAGACTGCTGCATAGCTGAAGGAGAGCAGCTAAAACTCAAGTCATGGGTGATGGCACGGGGACAGTTGTATTGGGTTTGCATGGCAAGGTTTTGGTAGCAGGAGGGACTACAGGGATGGCTTCTGTAAGAAGCTGCTAGAAGTTTCCCCCATGTCTGACAGAACCAATGCCAGCCGGCTCCAAGATGGACCCGCCAGTGGCCAAGGCCAAGCCCATTAGTGATGGTGGTAGCACCTCTGTGATAACACAGTTTAAGATGAGAGGGGAAAAAAATTGCTGCGCAACAGCAGCTGGATAGAGGAGTGAGAATATGTGAGTGAAAGAACTCTGCAGACACCAAGGTCAGTGAGGAAGGAGGGGGAGGAGGTGCTCCAGGCGCCAGAGCAGAGATTCCCCTGCAGCTCGTGGTGAAGGCCATGGTGAGTCAGGCTGTGCTCCTGCAGCCCACGGAGGTCCACGGTGGAGCAGATCTTCACCTGCAGCCCATGGAGGAACCCATGCTGGAGCAGGTGGATGCCTGAAGGAGGCTGTGAACCCATGGGAAGCCCATGCTGGGGTATGGTCCTGGCAGGACCTCTGGCTGCATGGAGAGAGGAGCCCACGCTGCAGGAGTCTGTTCCTGGAGGGCTGCACCCCATGGGAGGGACCCATGCTGCAGCAGTTTATGAAGAACTGCAGCCCATGGGAAGGAGTCACTTTGAAGAAGTTCATGGAGAGCTGTCTCTTGTGGGAAGGACCCTATGCTGGAGCAGGGGAAGAGTGAGGAGCCTTCCCCCTGAGGAGGAAGGAGTGGCAGAGACAACATGTGATGGACTGACCACATCCCCCATTACCCATCCCTCTGTGCTGCTAGGAGGGGGAGGAGGAGTGAGTGACGTAAGTGGGGAGTGAAGTTGAGCCTGGGAAGAAGGGGGAGGTGGGAGGACGGTGTTTTTAATTAAATTAATTTTCCCAAGTCAAGTCGGTTATGTCTGTGACGGTAATTGGCAAGAGATCTCTCCCTGTCCCTATCTCGACTCAGGAGCTTTTTGTTATATTTTCTCTCCCCTGTCCAGCTGAGGAGGGGAGTGATAGAGTGGCTTTGGTGGGCACCTGGCCTTCAGCCAGGGTAGGCTCACCACAGGCAGAGACTTGACTCACTGATGAAAAGAGTTCAACTGCATCTCCCATAGGGAAAGGCTCAAGGGCTCATCTAATCTCATACCTGATTTCTGTGACCTTGCCTGAGAGAGGATAAATGCAAAGAGAGAAGAAAGAGAATAAAGAATCTCTAGATGACAATGGATTTCATTCACCACTAAGGCTGTCTGCCTTGACATGGGATGGGTTGACTCCATCTGAGACTTCCTTTGAGGCCTGCTCACAAATCAGTGCAGGATTTCCCTGACTTTATGCAAAACCCCTACAAGAACCTTGTTATAGTCCCCTAGAGCATTATGCTACCTTACCTTATACTTCTGCTTCTGACTGTAGTCTGAGAAGATGTGGATCTATACAGCCAGTAAGATGGATCTCATATGTTGTCCAGTGGAAAGATGCATATCTCCGCAGGTATCTGCACTGTAGTTGGAGGGATGCTTTTCCTGAAGTTCATAGGGCATCAGGCAGGTGTGATCTTTACTGGGATATTAGATCTTGAATTTGTTTCTTGGATCCCACAGATCCATCTTATCCTCCATAGTATGCAATCCAATGACACCATTTCTGAGTTTGTTCGTGAGGAGAATGGTCATGATACGATAAAACAGGAAATGACTCCTTCACTCACAGCTGCTTTTAATCATAGACTTGTGGGCATTTTTAGAAAGGAATCATTATTTGCAGAAGACAAACCTGTGACACAGTAACTGATGTCCCATTACTGACTCACCTTGCTTGTTACCTTCAAAAGGGCTTAGGAACAAATTAGAACATTTGAGTTCAATACGAAAAATCAGACAAGTCAGAGCTAAACTGACAGTGTAGCACTACCCAGTAAGTGTTGTTCCAACATTTAAGTCCCAGCTGACTTCTGACTTTCTGAGCTTAAAAACAATTAGATACTTCAAAGAAGCAATTTTGAAGGGTATAAAACCAAATATAAGTTTCTTTCCTAACCTCTAAAAAAAGTTAACCCATTGGTAATTCCAAAAATTTGCCTAGGAAAATGGTAAATGAAAATGTAGGTATTTCCATTCTCTCAAGTAGTTAACTATGTTTTTCCTACAATGGTAAATGGAAAAGTGGTGGATTTTCTGTTGATATTCAATGAGATGACATGCTCAGGAAAAAGACAGTAGAGAAGAGGAGTGATTTCAGGTAATCATAAACAGATTGTCACAAATCCCAAATTAAATGGTTGGGAGAATTTATGGCACATTTAGAAGACAGACTGTTCACTTTTAGCTTGAGCCCTTCACACTGGTTTCAAGTATCACAGGAAGGATCCTGGCCTTAAACATTACTGATAATTGAATGACAGAGGTAATGCAAAAACACGTATTTAGGAGGTTATTTGCTGAGAAAGACGATGAAATTGTATACTTGAACTACATAACTTTGTTTCATCTGCTTTGGAAAAAAAACAAATCATTGTGCTGTTCATTTTATTTGGTGAGAAATATATTAATTTATCCTTTTGTGGGACCTGCACCTTCCAAAATGCCTTCCTATCCTCTTCAAATTTATCAGCTTGAGGTAGTAAAATGGATTTTACCTTTCTGCTGAAAGTCTTCATTTTAATTCCTCCTCCTTGCTTAACAATCTACCGAGTACTTCTTTTACTTGTGACCTGTGAGATAGTGAATCACAAAATGTCTGCAGTTGGAAGGGACCTCTGGACACCATCTAGCACAACTCCCCTTGCTCAAAGCAGAGTCAGGTAGAGCAGAGTGGAAACTCCAGAACCTGAGTAATTTATTCTGGTGTTTGAATACCCTCATGGTGAGATTTTTTTTTCTTAATGTTTGAATGTTCTGTATTTCAGGTCATGCCTGTTGCTTCTCATACTATTACTGGGCACCATGGAGAAGAATCTGGGCACCAAGAGTCTGGCAAAGGTCAAAGTGTGCAGTGCAGGACTGTTGAGTGCAGAGACAGAGAGTCTTTCTATATGAGGGCTATCATGCCCTCCTCTCCTTAGCTCTTCCCCTTACCCAGGGGGTAAGTTACTCTGTCACTGCCTTGACACCACTTCTTTCCCTTCTTTCTTCTTTTGGTCCCTTCTCTGTGGAGGTGCCAAAAGTCAGACAGAAGACTTGGCAAGGTTCTTACGATTAGTTTTCCCTTTATTTCTTTTCTGCATGCATAAACTTTTCTCCTTTCCTTATTCCTCTTTCCCAAAGTCCATAGAAGAGTGACTTGTGATGGGATAAAACTAATCTGACATGTTTCTTTTCATGCTGTGTACTTCACATATTCTATAATACGTGTCATTTTTTCTTGTAGTTGCAGTATGGGTACAAGGAGGGTCTGAACCAAAATGTATCTACAGAATCCATCAAACAGGGTTGGAAGGGACTCTATCATCAAATGTCTTTTGCTATTCCTGACGTGAGAGGAACTTTTGCACCAAATCTTTATAGGTGACATCTACACTGACTGCTACTCCAGAGAGTATTTCCTAGCCTTGAAATTGGGGGATGCAGAGTAGCTCCCAAACATGCTCTGCAGCATGATGTTTTGAAGACAGAATTGGTTTTATTTGCAGTACATAAAACTTGGCCCAAGTCTCCTCCAATTCCAAAACAGCAACTGTGTGGCTCTAAGAAGTATCAGAAATTGATGGGTTTTTTCAGCTCAGAGAGCCTGAAATGAAGCGATGCCTCTGTCATAGCCTCAAAGCTTGCCATTTTGTGGTAAGTATGTCCTAGAGCATGTATTGAGACATTGTATTGAGATATCTGAGGGAGCAATGGTTTCTAGGATAACATTGCAGTTGATCCTCTGGTGAGGATCAACCTAATTGCTTAGTTTTATTTAATACTGCCTGTAAGTGAGTTTGCTGGAGTCAACAGTGCTCGGAATTATAGCCAGACTTCATCTGGGAAGGAGACATAGCTGGTTGCCTTTGAAAGGATCTGGGAACAAATTATGGCATGCAAACTGGATCTGAAAAGTCAGAACAGTAAGAGCTAAGCTGACCATGTCACACTACCCAATAAATGTTGTTCTAAGCCCTGCCATTCCCAACAGATCTACAGGTGAGAATGCCATTTCTGTGGTTCTTCCAATTTTAAGCTAATTCTTGCAGATACAGTGACTCCGTATCCTGCTCCTTCCCCATCTGCTAATCTGACAGATCCAAGGGAGTGTCATTTATCTTGGAATCTGATGGTCAGAGTGGTCAGAGTGAACTAAACTCAGCTTTTCTAAGCCAAAACATCAAATGTACAGTCTATACAGGGCTGCCAGTTGAGTTTCTAAGCCCTTTTCTTTTAGAATGTGTCTATTCGATTTGCCCTTTTCATCTACTGAAATACTGCCCACCATTCTGGGATCTTTTAAGGTATTAAAATCCTTTTTCTCCTAGGTTCATGTCTGGAAAGGGTTAATTGCGCCAGTCATGGAAACTTCCAGTTAACACTCCTCCACTCAGTTGCCTTGAGAACCTTTATCTGTCCAAGGTGGCAGTTCTGCTGAACTCCACTCCTTACTTCTCCAAGAATCTAAAGCTCTAGACCACCAAAACACTTCCTAACATATAGGGCCACCCCACTTCCTCTTCTTCCTTTCCTATCTCTTCTGAAGAGTTTGTAGCCATCCATTGCAGCACTCCAGTTGTGCAAGTCATCCCATGTTTTCTTGATGGCAACTATATCATAGTTTTCCTGCTACACAATGGCTTCCAGCTCCTCCTGTTTGTTGCCCCTGTGGCATGCATTGGTGTAGATGCACTTCAGTTGGGCTATTGATCCCGTCACTTTTTTGGGGGGTGAAATCCCTAATTCCTAGCTGACGATTCTCAAGCACTTCTGTGGTTTCTAACCCATCAATAACCCTTGTGTCTTTGCTGTTGCATGGCTCCCCATCTCCTACCTCCACTGAGGTGTCAGACTGAAGGACCTTGCTAGTACACTATCCCAATAACACTGGCACGCCACCCCCAGGCTTATCTCTAGTAAGCCTTGTTTTATCACTTTCCTCCTTCAAATCTAGTTTAAAGCTCTTTTGATGAGCCTTGCTAACTCCTGTGCAAAAATCCTTTTCCCTCCATGAGACAGGCATATCCCATTTGTCGCCAGCAGACCTGGTGTCATGTAAACTGATTCATGGTAAAAAAACCCCAATATCCTGCCATTGACACCAGGCTCGGAACCTGGTATTGATCTGTTGGCTCTTCCCATTTTTTTCCTCATCAGTCCCTGCAACTGGAGTGATAGAGGAGAACACTGCTTGTGCTCTTGATCCCTTAACCAGTCGTCCCAAGGTCCTGAAGTCTCTCTTGATTACCCTTGGACTTCTTGTTGCAACTTTATCACTGCCTACCTGAAAAATCAATAATGGATAATAATCTGAGGGCTGTACCTGGGTAGGAAGTTTTCTTTTCACAGCCTTAACCCAGGCCCCAGGGAGGCAGCAGGCTTCCCTGAGAAGTGGATCTGGCCTGCGTATTGGGCCTTATGGTCCGTTCAGAAGGGACTCTCCTATGACAGTGACCCATCTGTTTTTCTTTATGGAAGCAGTTTTGATGCAGGGTGTAGGCTGACTTAAGCTTGGCAACACCTCCAAGCTAGATGAACCATCGTCCTCCTCATTGTTTGGTTTCACTTGCAGAGCCTCGTACATATGATGCAAGGGCCCTTGGAGGGGTGGGGTAGTCACAGAGCAAATGTGCCTGCTGTGCTGGGCAGGAACTTGTCACCGTTGCCCACAATCCCTTAAGTCACTGTGTTCAGCCACTTGTTTACCGTGAAGGAGATAAATCATATGAACTTTCTGAACTGCCTTTAAGTGTTGGGCTTTACACTACTCTGCTGTAGTAGAAAATTTCTTCACTGACACAAAGGCAAGAACATGATAGGTAATAATCTGAACAGGAGATTTTGTATTTTCACCTTCAATGCATTTCACATCCAGAAGAGTTGCATTTGGTACTTTTTATTTTTTGGATACCCGTGAGGAAAATGGCTTAGATTTTAGAAACTTCTTAGTGCTTTCCTAAAGCACTGCACATCTACTCTCAAGCAGGAGAAAAATTTCAGGGAAAATATCTTCCTTGTCCATCACTCTAATGCTTAGTATCTGCAGCGTGAAAAGAGACAACAGTTAGCGACTGCTATGCAATCTGTAGTTCTGCCTCTTCCTCTCAGTCAAATAAAATAGTGCCATGCCTGTTGTTATCATGGGGCATTTGAGCTAAATCTACACGGTCTACCCTTGATGCCAGAAGTCAGCCAGAGGCAAGGTTGCAAATCATAACTTTAATTTTTTTGATATAAAAAGAAAACGAACTGCAGAGTTTTAAGTTGATTGTTACATAGAATGGAAAGTACCTGAGGTAATTGGTATAAAAAATGAAGCTGTTAACATTTTGGGTGATTGGTAGAAGCTAACAGTAGAAAGGTATGGTCTGTCAGAGACCGATGATGATGGAAAATCGTATAGAAAGATGGATGAAGATTATTTGGTTGGGAGACCTGTGTGGTGCCTAGACCAGAGATTACTGATAAAAGCACAAGCAGTGGCAGACCAGTTTTGGGAATGTTCTTCTAAAGACACGAGAGGAGACCCTTCAGTAGATCTGACTGCCAGTTGGAGAGGAGGAACCTGCCTTCACTGCATACCTGAGGCAGAGGAGCTATGCATGCGGAACTCTGGGCTGGATCAGTGAGACAGCACCCGAAAATCTGTGACGCTCAGGCATCATGGGTGCCCTCTGCTGGTCATCACTCATTCAGCATATAGGAGCATGACTTCCGTGATGCCGTACTGATGACATGAGCAGTGGTGGTTCTGCAGTATTATTAAAGGTCTCTCTATTATTAAAACATCAGTAAGAAGATTAACAATAATAGTTATAATATTGTTTTATGTAATAAAGGATAGTGTAATTCAATATTCTTTGTAATATTCCCTGTGTGAATTGTCATCTGCTCAACTGTCAGTCTCTGTGCAAATTGATCTTAAATTTCCAGAGCCCTGTGACAGTTCTGCAGTGAGACCAATGAGTCAGCTCACGCTTCTGAGAGCTACCACTTCACAGGATCACAGAATAGCTGAGGTTGGAAAGAAACTCTGAACATTGCCTGGTTCAGCCCCTCTTCTCAAACAGTCTGCTAGAGCAGGCTGTCCAGAGCAATGTCCAGCTTGGTTTTGAGTATCTCCACAGACAGAAGCTCCTGTTTCTGTATCCCACACGTTGTGCTTCACCCAGCCATCTCTTCCAGGAGAAGACTTCTCAACTCAGCTGGCCATGTCTTCTAGGCTGCCTGCAGACTATGGCAGACAGGATTGAGCTAATTACATTAGATCATGGTTTTCATGTGGTTTTGAAACTATGAGTATGGAAACCTCCTTAAACAAGAAATGTAAGGAAAAAAGCCAACGTCCAACATCCCCTCCTGCAAGAAAATCCTCTAGTTGCCTGCATTCCAGTCCAGTGCCTGCTTTTAAGAGTTGTAATCAAAATTAAACTGTCCTCCATCCCAGAATCTGCCCCTCAAACTATTTTAGTCATGACTTACCAGTTATCACATTTTTAGTTGGTGATTTGCAGTGCGGACATGAGTGTGGGGAACAACACTTGGCTGGCCATACTCCTTCCCTTGACACCTTGTGAACTAGCAATAAGGGAAGCCATTAGAGTTGAATACCTGGATTCTAATGCCAGCTCCATGGCAGGTGGGGAATAAGTGTCGGATATTAGCTGAGGCCAGTGGCAGCCAGAATGAGTTCCCTCTGTGCTACATGAGTAGAACAAAAAAGATCAGTAATGAGAGATAATATGAATTATATTTTTATAATAATTAAGATGCTAACGAGAGGTTATAAAAGGAAAAATTAACAAATATATATTGTTTTCACATGCATTAAGAAAGGGAAATAAATTAACTAAGGTAAAAATAATTTCTCACTCTTTCCTCCTGAATTTTATATTCTGAACTATGGCCACATCTGGGCAGTCAGGTATCTCAGGCATCCAGCACGGTACAATGATCTTCCTTGCCTGGCAGTGAAAAAAATACAAAGGAGTGAGATACAATGGTACAATCTATAAGGCACATTCAGGTGGGGGGGAAACGTCATTGTGCAATTCTCTTAATATTTCTGAGAGTACATGAGTAGTGAATACTGAATAGAGCCCTATATCTTAAAGAGATATTTCAGAGGTTACTAGTCATCTTAATAATGGGCAGATCAGCACATTTTTACTTTGGCAATTCTCAGTTTCATTTTTTGATGGAAGGCCAGAAACTTTTAAGCATGTGCTATTGAGGTTATTTTAGTGAAGTTTTCCTGATGATGGAGGTAACATGGGTGTTACTTTTGAATGCATTGTCCAAAACCAATGTAAAGACAGCCATTGTTATCAGAAGGACTATTTTTATTCACATCCTAGTTTCTGTTATGTTTAGATTAAAAAAATAATGTACCTTTTCTCATTAAATGTCATCTACTTGTACAATTCATTCATACTGTGATATATAATATAGTTTAGTGAGGGAGAACGGGCACACAAATCTTACAGAAAAGAAAGCAATTTTAGTCCAAACTCTTCTGTAAAGAAGAGAAAGGCCAGACATAAATTTGGTTTATCTAACATAATTTTCCTTGCATTTATGCTCTTTCCATAATGTGGAGATCAACTGAACTTCTTTATCTGTGAATTCTTTTCAGATTTTTCAGGGATGTGTCTGTGTTGAGGTGGTCATAAATGCCTGGGGGGAAGGTTTGTGTAAGGTTCCAGCTGTACAGGATTGGGGTTTATGGCACCTACCTGCCTAAGCCCTACAGTCATCTTGGCTGACGCTGGTGTATAAAACATGGTACAGCAACTCAGTTGAGGCAAAATATATTGTTTAAGCGAAGAGTCTTTAACAAGCAATACTGAAACAACTTTTACTTTGGACATTCAATTACATTATACAAAAGATTAGAAATTAATGAGATGTATTTGGAAGTCATGTGAGGCCAAGCATTTGCTTGCAGGCTGGGTCTCAAGCTTATAAATAAAACATTTATTTTCCTTAATCATTGAGAAAGGAAAAAATGAGTACAAAAGTACCAATTTGTTAGAAACAAAGACAGAGCAGCTTTAATGTGTTGGGTAGGTAACTATGTCTGTCTGAGGATCACTGGAAGCTCTTGAGAGACTGGCACCTGAAGATAGCTAAGTACTTCATTGTCCAGGAATAGGTTTGGGATTAAAATGACCATTGCTCATGTAAAAAAAGTACTGACGGTAGCAGCAATGTGTATTTGAAAATGAGTCCTTGGTATCCCATCTAGTGGGACTGATTTTGGAGCAGAGATGGTTTCTGAAGATCTTATAGAATAAGAGACACAGCTTGTAAAAAGAGATTTTGGGTGTATGTGAAGACTTCAGTAAGATTTATTTCAGGAGAATTCAGAAAGTATTAACTCTCCTGCATGTTAGCTGCTTACATCAGAATCCATAAGTTTTCTGGTAACCTTAAACAGCTGTAGATACCTCAATGGAAAAAATAAACAAAACCCCAAACAACACAAATTTGTGTGACTGGAAGGCAGGGAAAAGAAAATATAGAATGCTTGGAGACAAGCCCAAGTTGCCAATGGAGCTTCTAGGGCTAGAAGTTGGATCTAAAATTTGTGTGGTCTAAATTCCTCGTCTGTTCATCATGGATAGATTTTTTCCTAAATAACAACTCCCTAAGGTGCTTGGGGAGTAGATTAAGGAGGAAATCTTAGCTTATCAGTGGGCATATTTTTATATTGAAAGATGTGACAAGACATTCTGGGAGACCAGGATTAAGAAAACATTGACTTTTCTGGCAAAAACTGAAACAGAAGTAGACTGTGCTACTGTGCCGCTTGTATATTTTTGTATTGATATGAAATAATCTTTTTTTAATAGATTTTCTTAGCCAGAAGCTGATGATTTTTTATTGTGATATCTCATGTTTATAGAATTATTACAAATTAGACTAAAAGATTATTTTTGTAATAATCTTATAATTATTTAAGATTAAATAATTAATATTACTACAAATTTGCTCCTTTTCCATGTCAGCAACACCACCTGAGCAAATGTAGAAAGTTAAAGTAGTTCCCAACCTAATTTAAGACTCCAGGTGATAGACAATCCACTACCTCCTTACATAATTATTCCAATAGTTACTCTGTATTAAATATTACATGCCATTTCTACCTGGATCTTGCTGAAAGATTTTGTTACATGTATTTGGAATAGGAGACATTTATATGGTTTATAGAGGTGTATACAAAGATTTAGATAAAGCCTGTATAACTATAGAGGCTATATATACGGAAAAGAGAGACAGGAAGGATGGCATTGGTATACTGTTGCAACAGTCACTAGTAGGTCAGTTGGTGATAGACATGCTTCCTCTTCTCCCTCAGTATTTCTCTTACCTATATGTTGAAACCTGTGAGTAAGCTGTACAAAGCTCAACCCCTAGCTAAGCTGATTTGGAAAAAAAAAAAGTACTTTTTCTGGTAAAGGACATTTATTAATATTTTTGCAATTCCAAGACCATGGTGGCTGACCGGAGTTTCTGTATGTTGGCCTGTGTGCTTACCTTACACTGCCTATGGATAACAGCGAGCCCATATCATCAGCGCTGAAGGCATGCTGGTCTCTCCCTGCTAGTCCTCTCAGTACTTTTCTTCTCAGCTATCAACTACAGGATGGAAACATGGTACAGCGTCAGCTTAAAAAGTCAGACCAGTTGAGGTCTATATTTAATGTATTTAATTTTGTATGTATGTATTTCATGTATATAATTTTTATGTGATGCAGCCATTCAGCTAAAAGCAATGGTGCAAGTACATCACTTGCTGTATCTTGAGAGCAGACTTCCATTACAGAAGAAGGGATCCATATTACAGATACTCCTGTTTATTTTAAGAGTCTTTCCTAAAATGTGATTATTCCTCTTAAGTTCTACACGCATTGACATTGGCACAGGTTGCTCTGTGGGGTTTGATGAGCACAGAATCAATTCCTCATTTAACACTGCTGTTCTACATGGTCTGCATTAAGAAATTGCCACCAGTGTCAGTCTAGCAAATTTATGGATTTCCTCCACAGTGCCATGTTGGTCTTCAGGATGTGCGGATGTTTGAAAACATAAACGAATATGAGCTTTTGCTCGTTTGCAGAAAGACTCATATACTACTTATCCTTGTCTAGTGAGTCTGTAACACAACCCCCTCCTCCCAAATCCTTTTAAAGTTCATTTTCTCTATGACTGAATGAAATATTTGGTTCAATCTGGATTTTTTTTTAAAATTTGTAGCAAATTCAGTCTTGGTTTGGATTGAAATAAAATAAATCTGGAATTTTAATTTATTTGATTGTAGCTCTTTTTGCTTTTGCCACTTGATAAGTAACATCAGTTATTGACTTAATTCTAGTCTCAGTGACAGCTGAAGTTCTAGATAACTTAAACTTCTAATTAAACTGGTCAATGGACACTAAATCAAGTTATTGCATTTATTGTGGATTTCTTGTAATGTGGGATTTGCATCAGTTTATTTCAACCATCTAAAATTTAAATGAATAATCTAAAAACTAGACTAGGCTACTAAAAGTGGGCTCTTTCTATGGCCAAAAGAGAAAAGCAGGCTGTAGAAGGTACATTACTCCTTAGGATAGGAAGAATGAAACACCATCTGGAAACACCTGTTTCTCTCTGCTGACTATGGAGACAGAAAATCAGCTTAGACTAGATGGCTAACTTCCATTGCCACTTTAGGCAATGCAAATTCACCCTTAGCATCACTAGTGCCTCAGGAGAATTTATATTGAGTGTCTTGTGCAATATGTCAATTATTTAATAAGATTGAAACAAACTATTTAAAGGTTTTCACTTTTATTTTTGGTATTTTGGATTTGAATGCATGTACTTTAGCTTAGCATTCAACCTGGGTTGGTATCCTGACCTTTGTACTGCTAAGAGCCACACTGGAGTGATGTATTCCATCCAAATAAAGAGTTTAAAATGCTCCCTGTTTAAAAATTTAAATATTTTTTCTGTTTGAATCTTGTTTCATATTTTAATAATGACCTGAATAATTTAACAGCATTTGGGCTAAATAAAAACCTATACGACATGTTTTTTCCTTTGCCATTTGAGACACTACTATGCAAAATAATGTCTGTACAGATGAACAAAGGGCTCCTCTGTGACCTGTGGTGTGTATCATTTTTATCATAAGACATTTTCTTCTGCAGGCACCTTAATGGGTGAGGACAGAAACTAGCATGAAGGTTCGTCGTAGTATAACTGATATTCTGTACAATTGTGTTAGTACTGTTAATTTGCCCATGTTATACTGCTACAGAAATCCTGTTTCAGGGAGGACGTAGAGAGTGAAGGATAAGTTTCCTGTCTGGTTTGTAGATATGCTCCTGTGAAGCCTCGTGGGAGTACTAGTTCTTACATATTTCTCATGTTGTTGTCTTTGAAAAGGGTTGACAAGATCTGATCAAACAGCTGTGGCTCAAGAAGACTGACAAGCAGTGTGTTTTAGACAATTCTGGGTTATTTATTTTGCCAAAAACCCCCCTCAACTCATCAATCTACATAGAGGACCCTTTGGATTGCTTAGACTTGGGACTGCAATACATTTCTCCCTGGAGATGCCAATAAAAGCTACGTTCCCCTCATGACCTCAACATGAAAATACAAATAATACAAGTGCTGCGACCCAACACTTGGCTGCTGTGAGCTGGTATATCTTCATGAACAGCTGTAGAACTGTGCATATTGGCCAGCTGATATGCTATCCTAGGATTGTATCATGCCACAGAAGCAGACATTTTTATTTCTCTCCATTACGTATTTGCTAGTGAGTTATTGAATTGAAGCAAGCAAACAGTTATTTCTCATTTTGTCAAGTTGGGAAAACTTTTACTTTCTTGTTCTCCATAAGGAGACAAAGCTGAAATGTTAAACATATGACAATATTTAGAAAATACATGCAAAACTGACTTTGAGATAATACTTCATGTAACAGCATTCTTAGAATATCAGTGATATCATTAGCTTAATAGTGGTGTGAAAACTTTTTCTCCTTACTTACCATCACCACTGTTACATCTCTACAGCTAAGCTGTGCCCTCTTCTGGGCTTAGTCCTCTGAAAAGCCAACTACTGCAATGTAGTTCTGAGCATACTCTCTTGATAGAAGAACAACTGTACTTGCAAACATGACAGGCTCATCTTGTCATCTTTACCTAAGTTAGTATTTATGGGATTCTGAACGGAAACAAGCAGGTGATGGGAGAAAACATGCACAATTTACTCCTTAGAATACTTGTGCCACATGGCACATACTGGAGTTGTGGGTTAACCGTGGCAGGACACCAGGTGCCCACCAATGCTGTTCTATCACTCTCCACCTCAGCTGGACAGAGAAGAGAAAAATATGATAAAAGGCTGCTGGGTCAAGATAAGGACAGGGAGAGATCACTCACCAATTACTGTTACAGGCAAAACAGGCTCAATTTGGGGAAATTAACTTAATTTCTAACCAATAATCAAACCGGAGTAGGGTAATGAGAAATAAAATCCAAATCTTAAAACACCTTCCCTTGACTCTCTTCCCAGGATCAACTTAAGCCCCAGTTTTTGCCCCTGAGCAGCACAGGGGAATGGGGAATGGGGATTGAGGTCAGTTCATCACATGTTGTCTCTGCTGCTCCTTCCTCCTCACACTTCCTCTGCTTGAGCGTGGGGTCCCTCCCACATGAGGAAGTCCTTCATGAACTTCTTCAAAGTGAGTCCTTCCCACAGGCTGCAGTTCTTCATGCATGGGTCACTTCCACAGGCTGCAGTCCTTCAGGAACAGACTGCTCCAGCATGGGTCTCGCAGAGGGTCACAAGCCCTGCCAGCAAACCTGCTCCAACATGTGCTTCTTTCTCCATGGGTCCACAGGTTCTGTGAGGAGCCTATTCCAGCGTGGGTTTCCCACAGGGTGACAGCCTCCTTCAAGCATCCAGCTGCTCCAGTGTGGGGTCCTCCATGGACTGCAGGGGCACAGCATACCTCACCATGTTCTGCACCACAGGCTGCATCTGCTCTGGAACGTGGAGCACCTCCTCCCTGTCCTTCTTCACTGACCTCAGTGTCTGCAGAGTTCTTTCACTCACATATTCTCACTCCTCTATCCAGCTGCTCTTGTGCAGCAGTTTTTTTCCCCTTCTTAAATATGTTATCTCAGAATGCTACCACTGTCACTGATGGGCTTGGCCTTGGCCAGTAGCGGGTCCATCTTGGAGCCAGCTGGCATTGGCTCTGTTGGACATGTGGGAGGCTTCTAACAGCTTCTCACGGAAGCCATCTCTGTAGCCCTCCTGCTACCAAAACCTTGCCATGCAAATCCAATAAAATTAGATAATGTGCTGGCTATGTTTTGACTTCCAGATAATATTCTTGGTATCCATGACCTGTCATATTTGTTACTGTAATATCATCACAGCTTTATCTGATATCTCCAAACATCACAGGATCACAGAATCACAGAATCACAAATGGTAGAAGTTGGAAGAGACATCCAGAGATCATCCAGTCCAACAACCCTGTTAAAGCAGGTATGCCTAGAGCAGGGTGCACAGGAACGCATCCTGGTGGGTTTTGAATCTCTCCAGAGAAGGAGACTCCACAGCCTCTCTGGGCAGCC